>JAURVB010005355.1:0-135106 GCA_033002965.1 Piper betle
GGCCGGGGTGTGCGGATCACAGCGGATACCTCCTCCGCATTGTTTTGGAGTATAGCGGAATCGCTCCACCGCATATTAAAATAAACATAAGGAAATAGTGGAATGTACTTGTCTTGTTTTATCTATTATACTACTTAGTGTTGTAATCACTAACGCGGAATTGCCTCCGCAGGTATGCAGATACCAGATTAGGTGATTGAGATCCAGAGTATGGAGCAAAATAAATATGAGGACTCCTTTATTTTATTTAATTAGAAAATAAGTGTGGCTGCTGGGAAACGATCCAAGACTGTGGGATCTTTATATATGTTTTTGTTAAATAAAAAATGTTAGTCATATTTACTTTATTGTGAGTAACACCTGGCCAGCTAGGCTCACAATATCGTGAAAAATGGCGGGTCGTTACACTAACTCTAGAAAAATAATACTAACTCATAATAAATCTAAAAAATCCAAAAAATAGGGGGAAATCCCATAAAACATAATACACACAAGATTGCAATGACATGTATGTAACTGCCCGTAACATGGCTGAATGCATTATTCCATCTAAAACTAATTCTACGATCTAATTAAAATAAATAAGGAAAATCTAGCATATTATCATATATTCTGATAACTCATTCTGCTGTTGTCTTACTAACGTTATCATCATATTCTTGGGTGCACATGACTCTCATGGTTCATAACACAAGACCGGCCTTGGCTCGGTATGCCTGTTCTAAAATTGACTTGACTGAAAATAACGGTCAAACCGACCGGTTCAAACTATAAAACCCCAACTCAAATCACGGGTTTTACAATTGTGGCTAAGTATGTTGACATGTAGATGATAGCTTCAGTTAGGCTATAGCATAGCATGAGTTGTCAATGTATACACCAGGTATAGAGATGATTTTTATAAGTTATTTAAGGTTATAGGCCTAGATTTAGGCTGTTGTAGCATTTATGGGTTAGCTTCAGTTAGGCTACATTAGACTGTGAGTAATCACTGTATACACGAGGTATACAGATGATTTTTATGGGTTTGCCAGGGTTGTAGGTTTAGATTTAAGCTGTTGCAGTGTTTAATATTTGTTTTGGATTTTTAGGGTATCTCATTTGCATGCATCATTGGGATTTCTAAATACCAGATTGCCTCTGTGGGCCTAGCTTGATTGAATCATAGGTTTTCACCTGATTGAGTTGAAGGTTCGAGACTCATTTAACTTTCTCGCCTCGATTCCCGCCTATAGAGTCACTATTAGGACTTGAGTCAATTTTGACTTTGGATGGTCTTGATATATATATATATATATATATATATATATATACATATATATATTACATATACCCATAGGTGGGCCTCACATTACCACAAGTTGTCGGACATTCGAATCGTGCCACATGGTAAGATCAAAGCCATCCACTTCAGCCCTAGCTTCCTCCCTTGATGTTCAAAGTTTTTCACCCATTCTTGGATGATTTCCACCCTAGTCGCCGCCGCTTCGACTTGCCACCAGCGAGTCCCGGCTTACCCCAGGCCACCGAACCGGCACCCCTAGGACCGCGCTTTCCATCCATACCTCTCACGGCCACCAGCGCGGCCACATTTGTAACACCCCAAATCCGGTTTAGGCCCGAGAATTGAACCAGAATGTCATTGGTCTCGATTAGGTCGACTAACACGAACCCAACCCTGTGGATCTACTCTCATCATCTCGAGATGAAAGATGTCAATAGCTATGCATGGATGAATGCATAGATCCCTAACATACTACTACATGGATGACATGACAACGAATTTGCATACCAAAAAATTTCGATGAAAATTGATAAAAATTCGTTAAATAAGACGGATAGAGTTTTCCCTAAGTATTGCAATTAAAGACCACCCTATCAAAACAACATGTATAATTACATAAATTAATATACATTCATTGCATCATATTTTTCACATAAACATTTGAATATGTCACCTCAAAATATTATACATTTTGGGTCTTGACCCACCTATTCTTTCTATTCACATATCATTTTTTTCATTCGATTTGACATTAATATCTATTTTCAAATCATAATATCACTATCATATTATCATACCTTGCATTGCATCACATCATTTTCAATATAATGACAACATAAACAAAACATTAACATTCTATTGTCTGACATGTGTATATGCAAGAGACGTCACTGTTTCTTCGTCCAAGTCGGCTCATCCTACTAATGATCATCACCTACATATATTATAAAAATACATGTCAGGAACGAATGTTAGTGGTCCAAAACATAACTAATATCAAACTGGCTATGAAAGCAAACTCTCATATGAAAGAAAATATTTTTGAAGTCTCTAAAGAGCATCTACTAAACTAAAAGCATCTCTAACTAAAATGATCTGCTACTGTTGATGCCTCTCTTCACATTTTCTCATTTCACTTTCTAGTCCCTTGAGATTACTATTATATCCTACGCCCTTTCCTTACCTCCATACCCACCCACGTAGCACGGTTGTCGGTATTTTTGGCTTCGACTAGCACATACCCACTCATATAACATGGTTGTCTGTGTTCTCGGCTTCGACTAGCACATACCGCTCGTATAATATGGTTATCGGTATTTTTGGCTTCGACTAGCACATGCCGCTCAAATAACATGGTTGTTGGTATTTTTGGATTCGACGGGTACATGCCCGCTTGCGTGGCATGGTTGTCGGTATTTCTGGGTTTGACTAGCACATGCCTGCTCGCATAACATGGTTGTCTGTATTTTCGGCTTCGACTGGCACATGCCCGCTTGCGTGGCATGGTTGTTGGTATTTCTGGCTTTGACTGGCACATGCCTGGTCGCATAACATGGTTGTCGGTATTCCCAGCTTCAATTAGCACATGTCGCTTGCATAACATGGTTGTAGATATTTTCGACTTCGACTGGCACATGCTGCTCGCATAACATGGTTGTCAGTATCCTCGGCTTCGACTGGCATATGCCCACTCATGTAGTATGCTTGTTGAATTTCCCTCATTGAAAACACAAAAACTACATGTATATAAGTCTAAGTAGGGATTTATAAAATAGGCCTGAAGGCAACTTGTGGTGGATCTTGTTTTTGCAAACATACTCAAGGGATCACATCCTCGAGGTTATTAAATAGGTGGTGGTGGCTGGATGGTGACAGTGTTAGAAGTGTGGAATAAATAGATGTCAAAGTGAGAAAAATGAATGGTCGGTGAGAGAAATCAATGGTCATCTCGTAATTAAAACTTGACTTGACTAAAAATAACGGTTGAACCACCCAGTTCAATCTATAAAACTCTGATTCAAATCACAGGTTTTACAACAGTCACCACCGGCAACTGCATTTTTCTTTCATTTTCCACAGCCGCTGCCACCATTTGAGCCATTTTCTGGCGTTGACAAGCCACTTTCAGCCAATCCGACCACCCAAATAGATTACCTTCATCGAGATCTTTATTTTGAGACCACCCATGACCAGCGCCTACGATATAGCCACACCTAACTTGATTCTACCGGTTTCCAACCCACTAGCGGCCGGACTCCTCCGATCGCCACCACCACCAAGTTCCTTATCGCCATGGTTGTTGATCCCAACCAACAGCGACCTCAGCCTCACTGTCATTGACTTTTTTCGACAACGTTCCCTGCCTGCCTCATCTTAGTGTCTGCCTACTCAACCTTGTTCAGTTGCCCAACAGTCCCATGGTCATGCCCGAGCCTATGTCACTTCCAGTTACCCAGCCCAACACTGTTGATTGACTTGACTGAGTCGACTCTGCTTGATTTGGTCGATTTGCCTAAGTTGACTCGGTTTGGTTCGGTTCAACTCATTTTAAGTCGTTGTTGGCATTTTTCAACCGTTTTTGGCAATTTGAGAACCCTTAAATTAGTTTAGAAGCATATTCACCTTATTTAGTATATTTTTTATATTATGGGTGTTTTTATTTATTTATTTGTTTGTTTGTTTGTTTATTTTTATTTATATGTTTATAATATATGATGAATGTTTACGTGATTATTTATGATTATTATTCATATATTTCCTTATTAATATTATTCTTATTTATGTTTACTAAATTGTATATATATATATATATATATATATATATATATATATATATATATATCTATTTGTTCGTTGCATGTATGTTAATATTTATTTGTATTTAATTACATGTTCTATATTGGTTATTATTATTCATGATTAATTAATATTAACTAATGTTCATTAATTTAATTATTTGTTGAATGATTATTTATTTATTATTTAATTATTTATGCATTTAATAACACGAGTATATATGATATTTACTTATGTTTAACTGTGTATTTATATAGTATATGATGTTATTATTTTATGATTAGACTATTATTATTTTCATTATTTTTATGTATTTATTATTTATGTATTTATTCATGAGTATATTTATTTATTAGTTATTTCCTTTATTATATCTCAATTTGCATGTTGTATGTTTAGTTGTAAGTTTATTTAACACTGTCTTCCTTATTAGGCCGTATTGACGAAGTGAAGCATGCATCATATAGATATATCAATATTTTACTTAACTGTGGGTTTTGATATAGATTTTGGAATCCGAGCTTGCCGTAGATGAGACATCACACTTGGAGCTTGGTCCATTAGGACTCTTCTCACTTTTATCGCTATAGTTTATTGCTGATTTGATTTATAGATTGCAGGATGTGTTAAGTGGCTGTTTATCGGACATGGGCCATTTAAACGTATTTTACTTCCGTGATTAATAACCCTCAAGGATGAGATCCCTCGAGATTGTTTTCAAAATTCAAATCCAGATCACTATGAATATATTACAATCCCTACCCATTCTTTTTTATATAATTTTCTCAAGTTTTCAGTGAGATGTGAGACAAGGGAAAACTGACAAACGTGCTTTGAGATAGGGCACGTGTTAGTCTGTAACACCCCGTTCCGGTTCACCCATGAACCAACCCAAAAATATCACCGACGACCAAACCGCTAAACTACTTGATTCGGTTAAGCAAACCCGGATCTCCCCTCGGTGTCTTAAAATGGTAGTGCAAGTATATAATGCTTGAATGGGATATTTGGGTTCTAACATGGCTCTACGTGCATGCCATGATATGCTATTGTGCATAAATAAAATAATCATGAAAACTGATTCGAAAATAAGTAATATTTTAAAATAAAAAATATTATTAAATAAAATGGACCAAATCTTTCCAAAAAGTGCAATAGGGTCAATCCATCCATGACAATAATAAATATTTATATTGATTATTTCACTTTCATTCTAGTTTCATTTCACAGGCTAAACGTTCACAGCATTTCACAAAATAATCTAAAATAATTTTATCATTCACACAGCCTAGAAATCATTATTTCTATTCATTATGTGAGGCAGATACATGTGTGCAATGGCTTGACTACTCCTATACATGTGTGCAATGGCTTGACTACTCCTCCGCAGTCCTAACAGCGCTCAGTTCTCGAGATTCTCACCTACATAATAGAAAATCAGTAACGAGTGTTATCGGTCCAGAAAATATAACTAATATCAAGCTAGCTGTGAGAACAAACTCTCAGATGAAAGAAAATATCGTGAAATCTTAAAAGGGCAACTACTGAACTGAAATCATCTTTCTTTCTCATTTCACTTTCTCATTCACTTTTTTCCATATCCACTTGCGTAGGCTGTTGAAAATCACTTTCATACCCACTTACGAAACATGGTCATCAGCGGCTTTGACTGGCACATGCACGCTAGTGTGGTTGTCAAAAAACACGAAAACTACATATATATAGGTCTAGATAGGGATTCATAAAATAGGCCTAAAGGGAACTTGTGGTAGATCTTGTTTTCAAAAACAAACTCAAGGGATTTCATCAAGGGTTATTAATCCGGAAGATCGATCGATTAAATGATCCGGGTTAAGTAGAATCCAATAAAATGCCACTTAACTTGTCCTACAAGTAATAAAACAATACATAATAGAGCAGAGCGTAAAACAAGAAGCGAGTCCTAAACAGACTTAGTAGAAGCTCCAAGCGTCTCCACATGCCTAGGCAGCAAGCTTCTACTCCGTACCTAGATATCAAATCTAGAAGCTAATGCCCACTAACAAAATGATGCATTAAACTCATCATGAATATCACACATATAATGCAATCATCATCTACCAATAGTCAAACAACCAATATAAAAATATTTCATCTTATTCATCCCAATTTTATTATGTTTTTCTAAGTTACGTTGCAGTCAATTAGCATGCTCAAATTTAATTTACTTAATTAGATCACTAATTATCGATCAAATCATGCAAATCATCACTTCATTCACAATCAAACATTTATCACAACAATTAATCAATCATATCATGTTGTGCTAATAGATCTCAATTTTAAATAATTAAGTCGAATAAAATTTTATACCTAATAGTTAGTCACACAGTGATGGCTTGCTCGAGTGAGGATTGTGAGAAAGAAGGAAGAAAGAAAAAGAAGAAGAATTAGGGTGAGAAGGATGATAGAGACTGCATGACAGAAGTGTGAAATATATAGATGTCAAAGAAAAACGAATGGTCGTCTAAGAAAAC
The DNA here is from genome assembly GCA_033002965.1 of Piper betle. Classification (NCBI taxonomy): domain Eukaryota; kingdom Viridiplantae; phylum Streptophyta; class Magnoliopsida; order Piperales; family Piperaceae; genus Piper; species Piper betle. The sequence continues at coordinate 6,598 of JAURVB010005355.1, forward strand.
GAATGGTTGTTTAGAAAAACAAATGGTCATCTAAGAAAACGAATGGTCGTCTCATAATTGAAACTTGACTTGACTTTGACTCAAGTCAAAAATAATACTAACTCGTAATAATTCTTAAAAAATCCACAAAAAATAAGGAAAATCCCATAAAATATAATGCACATCAATGATATGCTCTATAACTAATAACCCACCCAAACTACCCGTAACGTGTCCTAATACGCTATCAGCATAAAAATAATTCTATAATTTAATTAAAATAAATTAAGAAAAATCAGGCATACTCTCATATATTCTGATAACTCATTTTTCTGCTATCTTACTCGCGTTATCATCATATACTTCGGCACACATGACTCTAATGGTTCATAACACAAGACTGGCCTCAGCTCGTGTTTTGAAATTGACCCGACTAAAATTAAATGTCAAACTAACCGGTTCAGACTATAAAACCTTCATTCGAATCACAGATTTTACATAGTCAAAGTAGGGTCTGGATTTGGTGAGTGTCTATTCCATTCCTAAGGGATCTTGACAACTCTACCTTTGAGTTCCTCAAACCCACAGAAGTGTAGAGGTTTACGGGTTGTGGTTTCAAAGGGTACTGAAGGCGCATATCTTAGGGTACTCGACCTCTATGCTCATGGCCAGGAGTAATACGAAGGATGTAAGAGGGCTTAAGGAAAAGGAAAAGAAATTGATGTTCCTGCGTATGGGATAGTTTTTGAAGTTGCCAAAGAATGAGATGAAATAGAAAGGGGACGCTAGGAACATTATCGCTCAAGGTTAACAACTCCTAATTAGCGCCCTTATAAAAGATTTTGTGAAGGAGTATATATATGTTTTCATTTAATAGGCGGTTTAGCTTTCCTATGCCAGTTTAACTATTACTTATTTATGGACCAGGAACACTCATTACTGATATTTTTCCAATTATATATGTAGTTTTCGCGATTCTGAGTCATCTTTAGTGGGAGGATAGATAAATGTACATATACTTGAGTTCAGAGCAATTTTTTTATACACTTGTACTTACATTTGATGTACTTTTTATGCATATTTAGTGATGTTTTCCATTCTCTTGATGTCAAGCAGATTATTTCGATATATACTATTGATCAAGTCTTATAGACTACCATCTTTAAACAAGACTCGACTTATTCGCGATATTTTCTATCACGACATTTTTTATCTAGTTCTTAGGTGAACCGAAATTGCAGTGTCACAATTCAAGACTTAGTTCATATCTACTTGTTGAAATAACAGATATCAAATTAGGAGAAGGTTCAATACTCATGACACCTAACTCTAAAAAATTACACCAAGTATGGCTTCATTTTTTGTGTTCGAAATAATTTTCAAAACGGGTGGGGATTGTTAGACTTTTGAGTTTTATTGGGGATTGTTAGACTTTTGAGTTTTATTAATATATTTAATACATTTCTTTAATGCTTTTATGTTTTACATTGATGCATGGATTATTAATGCATAAAATTAATTTAACTTTACAAGCTTATTGTTTAATGCTTTTATGTTTTACATTGATGCATGGATTATTAATGCATAAAATTAATTTAACTTTCCAAGCTTATTGATTTTATCGGTTTCTTTAAGCTATTATGGTATACCAAGAGTCCTCACCTGCCTTTATAAATAGGGAGAGAGAGAGAGAGAGAGAGAGAGAGAGAGAGAGAGCATATTTGCCTCGTACCTCTTTCAAGTGGATTTCTTTGTAACTAATTCATCTTTGAGGGTTGCAATTTTGCCCTATTATTTCTAATAATATTATCTCAATGATGAAAGTAATCATTTTGTTGCTTTCAAGTGCATGCCCACATGTCATTATGGATTGTATGGCTTAAAATTATGTAATGCAAGTTTTCATTTTCATTGTATTTTTGCACTATGTATTTTTGTAATAGAGTCGTGCCCTTACTCCTTTACATACTTGACGGGAATAATTAATGTCTTTTATGTAGCCCTTTACCAAGGTATGTTTGGTTAAAGAGGGCATACGAGATGTGTTCCCTTCTTTTTTGTTTTTTTGCTGGCTAACAAAATGTGAGTTAAGAAAAATATTTTTCATCGAGTGGAAAATTAAATTCACAGCTTTTACTTTTGAGAGGAAGAAGGTGATAAGTCATTTTAATGTCACCTTACAATATTCCGTTTTCTGTTTAGCCAAATGTAAGAGATTAGTTATCATTGATAAGATTTTCTTTCTTTTTCTGACGCAATCACTTTCTTTGTTATTCTTTTTATTTTCACAGAACCTGAAGAAATCTGATCATTAATGTTGTTGTAACCACTGCTATTATCAAGTTCTCCAGAACTTTAGGGTATAATATAAAGATATTATTTTCTCTTCATTTTTATGTTATCGAGCATAACATGGGAAGGAAAATTTTTAATATTTCATTTCATTCCCATCTCTTATGATTTTACTTTGTATTTCCTTTCCTTTCATGAACTAAATACACCCTTACACACCTAAGGCCGAAGGGTCCGTTAACCTACACACCTAAGGCCGAAGGGTCCATTAATTAGCAAAAATAGAGTAAATGACATAAAAATTTTAAAAGTTAACCTCGCTAAAAGTAGATATATTTAATATTTTCATATATAAAGTAATATTAAGAAAATTATTTTGTATCTAAATTAAGTATAATAATATTTAAGTAAAAGCATAAAATAATCGTGAATATTTCTAAATGAATCAGTCGTGTTCTCCCATATACAATTAATCATGATTAATTTTTATATAAAGTACAATGAGCATGTACCAATTTTTTATATCAATGTGCCATCGAGCCCTGTCATGCCGTTACCATGCCGCTCCCAGCACCCCTAGCCGCCGCCCAACCTCCACGATGCGAGGGAGCTGCACCCTAGCTCCACACTCTAGTCGCCGATCCCGCCGCCAGCAACCATCGCCATCACCATCCAGTCGCCGCCTTGATGTCTTCAACCCTCCCATGACCTTCTCTGACCAAAGCGGAGCCTAGCGTCGTCCATCTTGGCCGGATCTTGTCACCCATCATTGACCACCACTGTTTTACCCTTTTTGATGAGTTGCCACCTCCACCGACCTTGTCGACATCATAGATGCGTTGGACTCACCAAGCCAGTGCCAACGATACCCCATAGCACCGGTAGCTGCCGTCAACAACAGTCGCCGAAAAACCACCGAAAACTGTTGGAAAATTGCCAAAAACCACCAGAAAATCGGATTCACTGGAATTTACCAGATCTTCCACCAAACTCATCCAGTCAAACCCGATTGAACTTAGGGCGCCTCCGAGCGCCAAATTGGAGTTCTAAGATGCACGACAAAACCTTAGCCATCGCCAATTGCCAACAATGCGAGGTATAATTACCTCCAATTTGATTAATGAAAATTGATGATTGTTAGATGACATGTTAGGATTGATTATTTGTCGTGATAAATACCCAATTGTGAATGAAATGATGATTTGTATGATTCGATTAATCGTGAAAGAATGCTTAACTGCAACGTAACTTAGAAAAATATAATAAAATTGGTGTGAATAGAATGAGTTAGGGATATTTTTATTGTGATGAGAATTGTTAATTGTTTGATGGATGATGACTGTATTGTGAGTGTGATGTTCATGGTGAGTTTGATGCATCATTCAGTTAGTGGGCATTAGCTTTTAAATTTGATGTGTAGGTATGGAGTAGGTGCTTGCCACATAGGTACGCAACCACAATTGGAGCTTCTGCCAGGTCCGTTCAAAACTCAATCGCAATTTATTGTCTCATTTTCTCGTAATTTGTTTTAACAAGTAAGTGGACGTGTCAAGTGGTGAATTTATTGTATCCCACTCTACACTGGTCATTTAGTCGATCATATTTTGAGATTATACCCTCAAGGATGAGATCCTTCGAGTTTATTTTCAAACTCAAATCCAACTCCTGATGTCGTTAGGTCTATTATATTGAAATCCCTACCCAGACCTATGAATATATAGTTTTTTGCGTTTCTAGTAAAATGTGAGACGAGGGAAATCAACAGTCATGTCTTGAGATAGGGTGTGTATTTGTCAAAGTGGGACTCTAGAATTAGTAAGCGGTCATTCCATTTCTAAAGGATCCTGATAAGTTCATCTTTGAGTTCCTCAAACTCGAAGAAGTGCAAGGTTTACAGGTATTGCTATGTGGTGCATGTCTAGACTTGTGATTTCAAAGGGTGCTGAAGGTGCATGCCTGAGAATACTCGGCCTCTGTGCTCAGGGCCAAGAGTAATACAGGGGATGTAGAGTGCTGACAGGAAAGAAAATGATTTTCCCGCGAAAAGGCATAATTTAAATGGCCAAGGAAGAGAATAATATGGCAAGGGGACACTTATGTGAGTTCTTGAAGGATGATTTTCCTGCATCAATTTGTTATTAGTTATTTCTAGACCAATAACAATCATTACTAACATCTTTTATATATATATATATATATATATATATATATGAGAGAATCAGTAAGGAATGAACACTGTAAGGACTGCAAAGGAGCAATACTGAAATCGTGCACGTATATACCTATAGACTATAATTGGTGATATATTGACCTGTGTAAATAATGAAATTTGAATACTACTCCGTAGGCTGCTGTAAATATTATGCATGTGAATGAAAATGGAAAGTAGAGAATTAATAGGGTGAGCTATAAATGAGGATAACTATAATGTGAAAATATGATGTGTTTGGATTGTATTTTTAATAATTATTTTTATAAATATATATTGCTTGCCATTGACAGGGTAACCTTATTATACTTTTAAGAGAGACTTTTGTTTTTAAAAATAGATATTTCTTTCGAACTTTTCGTTTGTTTAGTTTGTTTATTTACTTGTTTCCATATTATAGCATAAATGTAAGATAACGTTAGAACTCAATCATTCCACCCATATTTTGCGATATTGCATCACCATCTTGAGACGCCGAAGGTAAATCCATATCAGCTTAACCAAATCAAATAGTTTAGCGAATGGTTATGTCATTGGTAACATTTTTGGGTCAACGGGTGTTATAGATGTGGTATCAAACCCTAAAGCAAAAGTTCTTTTGCCCTAAGAGTAATTTTACCACGTGACACGAAAGACACCTAACTTTTCAAGGCAATACGTTGGCCAGCAGATTTGCAAATGCAGCAAATATTGTGGAGGGCACGCCTTGGTGGTGGCTGTTACACCAAACTGTACCATTTCTAATTGGTTTTGGAACCCATGGGACCAGGCTTCCACCAATTATAAATATCTCCGGCTTCTATTCTTCGTCTGTCTTGCAAATACCAACTTCAAGAAATGAAATAAAAATACCCAGGAATATTGACTCCATTTTATAGTCCAAAAATCCTTGGTCACTATTTGGGCTGTGATTGATTCCCTCACCATCATTAATGAGCTCAAAATATCTAACTGATAGCAAAATTGCTTGGTATATATGGACCAAAGCTAGATTTGAACCAGTAGGATAGAATAATGTATTGCCGTAGAATAATATTTTGAGTATTCTGGCCAAACATACTAATGGCAGGCCATGAATCCATCCTTCGATGTCAAACACGCCACCGTATTGTTGTGGTATGTTTTGGGTTATGTAGATGATTATTGAGCGGTGAGCATAAAAGCAGTTCTTTTTCTTCTTGGTACCCCAAAGGCGATCGGACACAAATTTTTAAATTAAAATTTATGTGATTATAAATGATGACCTTCCCGACGCCATCATCATCTATCCAAGCTTATGACCCACAGTGTATGAGCATTGGCGGAGTTGAATATACAAAGCAGATTTCACAGATAAGCCATCGGGCATTTATGTTCATGCAACCTGCTTCTGAAATTTTGATGGTGAGACGATGCAGTACTAGAAAATTAAATGAATAGAGATGGTTTAGCTTTTGCAAGAGATTATTCTAAGTATATAAGCCTTGACTGTCTGTTCCTCCGACCGCAGCCATCAAGCAGTCAAAATTGGTTGAAGAAAACAGAGAACCAACAGCAGCCAACAACGTGGAAATAAAAAAACAATCATTTCTTTACAATGAAGAAAGTAAAAGGGCATAGGGTTTACATGATGAATATTTTTTAAAGTGAAAATGGGAGACAAGTGGACGTTTATGCAACTTTCGTATCACAAACCAATTTGTGTTTTCCGCTCAACAAATGCTTGCACGGATGGTTTCTTCTCCAAATAATCCACCATGGTTTCCATATAGTTTTTGTATATTGCTGGGGCCAAAATCTGATCAACAATAAGAATTAAATACAGTCAGAAACACAATCCCAAATTAAACAATAATCAAGCACTTGCGTTCCAGCTTAGGATCAACATTCGCTGTAGACATGGATCCAAAAATTCATGTAGAATATCTACATGGAAGTCCTTTCTCTGCTAAATCGTCCAAGCTACAACACACTTAAGAAGAGATCATATGATCAATTAATGTAGAGCTATGAGTTAAATTGCAGCTACATTATTAAATGCCTGGAAAAGCTTTTTCTTTCCCAAATAATAGCCTAGAAAAGCTTCTGATCTCAATTCTCAACATCTAACTCAGCTCGTTCAATACATCAGTTTAAACAAATATTCATATTAGGACATCAGTAATGCATACTCACAATCCTATGGTTAAATAAAGCAAGGATATGACTCGTTTAGATAGTGCATATACTAAAAATTACAATTTACCTTCTTCCGGAACTGCAAGCCAGCCATGTCATTTGATACATCATCATGAAATTTGGAGGCAAATATGTCAGAGGCATAAACCTGAAAATTCATAGTAGTTAGTATTAAACTAAAATTGTACCTGTGAAATAACATAAATTCAAACCTCGCTCCATATGTGGCTGTAGCAAGCTGCTTCATAGCCAATTGCCAGGCGTGGGAAACAAGAGCGGGTCTGGTTCCCTCCAGTAAAGGAATCCCCAACATTATCTGAGAGACAATGGCAAGATGCTTGAAATAAAAGTTAGCAGAAAGAAGCACATGTAAAATAAAACTTCCCAACTATACCTTCGGATGCAAATGCTCAAGAAGCTCCACCATATCTACATATTCGTTAGAGTGTACAACCTGATCAAAAATGCCTGATAACAACTATTAGTATCGAAGTATGATGCACAAACTTGAGAAACTAGTAAAGAAATGACTCTTTTTGTGAGCCATACTGGCACTAAGTTATGGGAATTTTACTTTATTAACATAAAAAATATTATTGCAAGTTTGAACTGCAGTTAAAGCTCTTGTATTCTACTAGAATTTAAAAAAGGCCACATAAGCAAGCACATCAATAAGGGAAAACATAATTCAAAACTCACAAAAACACTCAGTATCTAATCATTGATGATTTGATTCTTATAAATGATATTAACAAGATAAAGTTGAACAAAAGTGAATGTGCTAAGCCGTTAACATAATTTACTAAATTCAAAGTGCCACTAAGTCACTTACTGTATAAGAACAGTAACAATGTAACTTACTGAGAAGAATTTCTTGTTTCAATTTAAGGGCAGAGAAGGAATCCCGCCTTATTCTCAGTGATCTACAAAGCTCATCAGATATCGGCCTTGTCACATCCTGCAATATAAACGTTTGATGAATCTTAAACTACAAAACTTTAATAGCTATAACACAATATTTGGCACCACCAAAAAAATAAGTTAATCAATTGAGTTGCTGGTCCACTGACCAGGAAAATCTTCCTACTTGGGAGACCAAATCCACCCACAGGCCACAAGGGGCAGTTTAGTAAGTTTTCAGTTAGATGAAAAAAAGAGATTCCTGGTTGAAAGACCAGAAAATCTCAACTCCAATGGGAAGTGCAACCAGACTCATTTCCCACTATTTTCAAAAATCAATCATTTATAAGGTATAGACTAGAACTGTTTTATTTTAATCAAAAGAAGTATTGGAAGCATTAGAGGTTCTATATGGGAGAGAAGGGAGAAGCAAAGAATGGTATTAACATCACTTCACAAGAGATATTTACAGTAAACAAACAACCTTTTTCAGTATTTGCAAGAACGTCATCTTAAGTAGCATACCAATTGATGAAAATGAAGTTTTGAGAGGGTATTCAAAGACAGAAAATAAAAAAACCACTTACTTCATGATAGCCAGACATCATCTTAAGAGATTTTACATTGTAACACCTGTTACAAAAGTTTTTTGTCACAAATCCACCCAACTCAAGAATGCTCCTTTCTTTGGTTCAAAATGTAGACTAAATGCTTACCAATTTCTCCATCAAATGAGCAGGAATTTCCACATAGTCAGATGCAAGCCGAAGCCCAGAAAACCTCACAAATGATGAACTACATATATGATGGACCTGAAAAGATCATAAACATAATTAGTGGAAAGAGTGTCTCACTGTTCAGAAGTTATCTAACAGTGCTTGGCTGAACAGAAAGTACGAAAGTTTCCTTTCACATTGGAGACAAGATTCTTGGAATGAGTCTGCATTATATCCTCATCAGTCATAATCAGCATCAACACTCTATCCAAGCAAGGATTGAGTCAGTGACAAAAATTTTATTACTGATGGATGGCTTGCATTCACATTTAAATCAATCTGTTGGCAGGCAGCTGAACTCAGATTCAATACTCTTTCCATGAGCAAGCATGCTCACAGGCCTTCCTAGACAAATCACCTTAAGTATCTATTTCCCATATTCACGTCATTGATGACAACTTGACTGAGAAGTTGATATCCATAGTCAGATGATCTATCACAACGTCTTCAAAATAAGTAACACAGATCTTAACTATTTTACATTCCAAGGTCCCAAGACATAAGAGGCAGGGAAGGAAAGGAAGGAGCGCAAGAGGAAAGACGAAAGACAGAAAAGTGTACCACATGGCTGAACTCATGAAAAAGAGCTACCATCTCTGAGAAGTGTAGCAAACAAGGATGTTCATCCTTCTGAAGCTGAGCTATAAGCAAAGCCACTGGTATCTGCATGTTACAACATAGACTTCCCATGAATATCTTACTAAAAGAAATCCTCGACATTGACAGTTGAAAAAGGAAATAAACATTCTTCATACACTTCTGCAATAAATATTAGCCGAAAAGTTATACCATTAGTCGGCCAGTGCCACTGCTTGAATCATTACCATTTTGAAGAGGTACAACACAGGTGTGACCATATTTTCCTTTCCTATGTACCAAAAGAAATTTGTGTAAAAAATCGTCCAAACCTTCTCAAAATTATAAGTACGAATAGATAAATGGAAAAGGGATATTACCTGGTATATATGTCTAGGTAGACATATCCTATCTGTTCACCAGTGTTACTATCCAGAACAGACATAAGGTGAACATCATGGTGCCAAACTAATGCTTGATTTACTTTTCAAATTTTAAGCCTGCAGAAGCAAAAGAACTTAATCTTTTAAGCAGTTCTACTAAGATGATCATTAAAAAGAAATTTTGAAATTTCAATGCAAATTTTGCATTTATTACCATAAAGATCTCCAAATATCTTGAAGATTCCTGATAGAACCAAGTTGACTGGAAAATATTGCTTAACTGCACTCAGATCAACATTTAGCCTTTCTTCCTTAGCCCTTCGTAAGTAATATGATAAGTCCTCAACTCCAATTGCAGATTCCCCTTCTTCTTCTTTCTGGTGTCAGCATTACTTACTAAGTAAGATGCCACAAGAAAAACTGAAAGTGAATTCACATCTTACAACGCAATAAACCTTCAAGCTTTGCAGAATGCTAAGTTCACTGCTGGCAAGCTCCGTTAAATGAGTTGAGAGGTCCTCTAAAACCTCGAAGACCTGAGAGAAAGATGATATATTTAACCACAGAATAAAAAAGATGTTTCAAATAGAAGAATCATTGTGAAATTGTGAATCATTAGCAACATTTAACATTTTTTGTCTGATTAATTAATATAAACTATCTCAATCTATCTCATTTTACCAATGAATAGTCTATGCATAATAAGTGAAAGAGGAAGAAACTAGTAAGAACTAGTCCCTCATTAACTTCATCAAGGAGCACCCATTGCTGATATAAATTAAAACTTATGTTCTGATGCACTCCTAGAGATAAATAGAGAAACATGGTACAAATTTGTATCTTCTCCAATTTACTTCGACTTTAACAACGAAGATGAAAGAAAAACAATAGCTAACTAAGACTAAACAAACAATGGAACTAGAAAACAAACTTTATTTCTTCTCAATTGATTAATGATGGCAAAGGCCAACAATGCTTCACATATTTATAGAAGAAAAAAAGACCCTTTTCTAGTTCTAGGACAAACTAAAATAAGGTTTAGACTTCCTAAAATAATCCAATAATAGGAAAGAACTAAATAAGATTCCAACTAAAATAGGAAACTTCCCAATAAAAACTCATAAGAATTGGAAACAACTTCTAATTTAACTAGAACTATCCAACTAGATACTTCTAATAAAACTAGGAAACATAAAATTTACTTATAAAGATAGAATTTTGTCCGTCATCATTTTCCTTGCTATATCTTAACATGTAAATATTGATTGATCTAAGAAACACAGCATCTAATGAACTATGTAATGAGTAGACCTTTGACAACAAAATGACAACTACCAAAGTCTAGCATAACAAAGTAAAATAATACAAATCACCATATAAAGCAAAGTATAAAAGGGGCACCTGCAAATTTACTCATACCTGACTCGAAGACTTTGCCATTCTTGGTTGAAGAACATAATCAGCATAGTTAGAGTGACCGAGCAATCTAGCAAGTTTGTGCCTTAGTTGAACCTGAAAAAGATAGGTGAAACAGATTTCAAGAGTGGAAGAGAAACTGAGAGGTAGAATGTGTTAACTGCAAATTTCACAACATTTATACTATTATTGAGACATACTCTTGGAAATACCAGCAAAACAAATAAGACAATTTTGTCCAGAAATGCAAGCAATCTATGAGATTGCAGATCAGATATCACTTAGTACCTAGTGATGCAAAGCCGCCAAACTAAACTGCCAATAGTAAACTAATGAACAAGTTGATTATAAATACATATTGCAACTAAACATGCATAAGCTAAAGCAAATTGTAAACCATCAGGTCAATCACTCAATATTAACCAAGTAAATCCAACCAGTTTGCACTTAAGGGTTGATGAATTTATGACTTATTTTTAAAGAAATTAAAATTCAATTAAAACCCAAAAGGGAAAGATTACAAGCAGCCTAAATCACTGTTGAAAGGAAAGAGGAATGAAAAACTAAATTCAAAAGAAGCTAAAAAAGTTCATTTATCCAGAATTTTCATTTGTAATAGAACACTAGAGGTTAATTGAATCTATTGATCCTCATTTGTAGATTTCAAGTTCATTTGTCCAAAATTTTCAATTGTAATAGAACACTAGAGGCTAATTGAATCTATTGATCCTCATTTGTAGATTTCATGCCAGCTGGTATGTCTGATAAGAACGTCTCCAAAAGAAAATCTTCATCCGCCCCCTGCATTGTCTAGGAAACACCAAACACAGGGAGGAATGACATGATAAAAGGAAAAGGATTTGGTCAAACCCATGAGTCTCTGCTTTAGTAAAACAACTTTTTTGGTATGAGTATTTTTGCTGCTTATGAGCTCCCTCATTTTTATTAGTAAGCATTGGCAATCTTTCATAACATTCCGATTATGAGCTTTTAGAAAGGCATCGTTAAACCCTGATGACCAGATCCTGTGCATCAAAGCAAAAAAAGATGAGAATTGAGAGGAAAAATGAAAGCGACCTTCAAAGAAAATTCCTCTCTAGTGGATCATAAATCCTCACACCAAATAAAGGCAAGGAAAGTAGTGAAGAGAAGCTTCACAAAAATGCCAGAATATAGATTAAAGCACAAAAAGTGAGCAGCCAACCAACATCCTCATTGAAAGAGAGCACATAATGTTATATATGGCATTTGTAGAGGATTTGACACCATACATGCAAATTGTATGAGCACTCAAAGAAGACATGATCCCGCACTTCATTTGATTTCATGCACAAAGAACATCGATTGCCAAGGTAGAATCCTCTCTTATGCAACAAATCTAATGTGGAGACCCCCTTGGACATAATGAGCCAGGCAATGAAAGCGTTTTTGTTAGATTTGTGCTTGAACCACCCAAGAAAATGCCAGGAGACACGATCACCATGAGCACATAAAAAATTCTAAAAACTCTTAACGTTGAATTGACCCAAGGAAGTCAACCAACCATTGTTGTCACAAAAGTTGGAGAAGGATGGGATGTTTTGATTAGAAAAGTCAACAGCTCTTCACTCAACAAAGTATCAGCCAATAGACTGATTAAAAACAAAAACAAGAGTTAAAAATATGACACCAAAAGGATTTTATTTATAAGAACGAAAACAGATTTAAGGAATATATAAGAAAAAGTATAATTCCCAAAAAGTATATTTGACAAGAACTCGGACTAAGTAGAAACCAAAACAAGCCACAACATCAACATAAATATGACCAGTTGAACCAGTTTAAGTGTTTCATCTCAATCACGCGGGTGTATGATGGCATTTAAACAAATTCATACAATAATATAATTAAGTGATCACTTTATGCTGTTTGTGAGTATCAGATATGTACATATGAAGAATTTTTGCTCATTGACACATCATTTTACCATATTTTCCAAAATGGGAGTATTTTCCTCCGCACACCTCTGCCCTTGAGCCACAGCCACAATCTTTCTGGTTGCCCCTACCTATACCATAAGGTAGCATGTCAAAAGAGAAATATGCATAGAAATCATAGAACATCTACACTCTCCCAAAACATATTAAAACTGGAAAAGAAAACGATGAGGGAACGAAATAGCCACCAAAAGAATCATTCACCATCAAGGGAGAGACATACAAAGCATTAACAACGAAAACTTTGACTACAGGATGTTTTCAACGGTATATCTGTAACTGACTGACATATCAATGAGAACTTAATGTAATTGCCCATTAGAAATTTATTGGAAAATATATGGGAAATTTTTTTAGATTCATTTTATGGTGTCATGTATCATATAACATTCTAAAAGAAAGAAATCTTTCAGAAATGTTCATCAATAAGATATCTTTATGCCCTTAAAAGGGTTGGGTAAAATCATTTCAGCCGCAAAAGTGAAATGCATAGAAACAAAAGAAATATAAAGATCAGTAGATTAACCTTACAGAGCTCAAGTATTGGCAACACATGGTGACTTCGCATGGTAACTTTTAGCTTCCCTTTGCCATCCTTATCTAAACTCTGAGATGAATTCAAGAATAAGCACGCATCACCAAAGCAGAATAACATACAAATTATTTGTACTAACTACGGGAAACCTTCTAATTGGAAAATTCAAACACATGGATACAAAACATTAGATAGTTACCCTGAGAAATTCCATGGGCAACCCAGCTAACTCTGACTCAGTAAAGAGCAGAAATGTTTTATCCTCACTAAGATTTTGTATATATCTCAGACCAAGCTCATCAATTTGGTCTCTTAAATGTTCAAATTCTCGTCTCTTGTTCACCGGAAGATTTAGCCCATTTCGTTCAAATTCCATAACCTAAGACAATAAGAAAAAAATCACACCAAATACTTCATCTTCATCTTCATATAAAACCCAAATGCAGATATGGCACTCAAGAAGAGAAAACGAAGCAAGATGCTGAAGAGAAATTAACAACATTTTAAAGTCCAAACCCAGGAATTAATGCCATTCACACTATTTTATATCTGCAGTTATGGATTGTAATAATTGCTATCGTCTATATAATCTTTACACAACCAAAAAATAATACAAAACTTCTAATCTCGTGGATGAACCAATTCCATTTATCAAGAAGTGCTGTAATAATGAAGTAAAAGGACAGTTTATAAACATGTTGGAATATACCAGGCAATGAACATAACGCATAGTCTCTGGGTCCAACCATTCCCCTCTAGCAGCAAAAGCCTTCACCACACGATAAACATCTTCACGCTTGCTGATTATCATGCATTTCAGGTAAACACATTCGTCATTCACCAGCCAAGCTATATCTAATTTACATTAATTGATTCGAAAGTTAATAAGCAATGAAATGATAAAGATGCTTATAAAATAACACAAATTTTTTGCCCAGCAAGCAAAAAATATTTCGACCTAGATAATTGCACATTAGTCGTTCACTTGCCAAGCTATATCTAATCTATATTAATTGATTCGAAAGTTATAATAAGCAATGAAGCAATAAAGATGATTATATAATAACACAAACATTTTCAGACCAGCGAGCAAAAATATTCAACCTAGAAAATTGCACATTGGTCATTCACCAGCCAAGCTATACCTAATTTATATTAATTGATTCAAATGTTATAATAAGCAATGAAATGATAAAGATGAATATATAATAACACAAACTTTTTTAGACCAGCCAGCAAAAAATATTTCAACCTAGATACTTGCACATTGGTCATTCACCAGCCAAGCTATATCTAATTTATATTAATTGTTTCAATAGCGATAACAAGCAATGAAATGATAAAGATGAATATATAATAACACAAACTTTTTTAGACTAGCCAGCAAAAAATATTTCAACCTAGATACTTGCACATTGGTCATTCACCAGCCAAGCTATATCCAATTTATATTAATTGATTCAATAGCGATAACAAGCAATGAAATGATAAAGATGATTATATAATAACACAAACATTTTTAGACCAGTGAGTAAAAAATATTTAAACCTAGATAATTGACTCCAAAGTACTTGCTACAACTTTTTATACTTGAAAACTCAATATAAACCTGGACGTAAGGAGATGAACATCTATTCTTTTCTCTGCTTCAGCACTCGCTTTGCGTGCATCGTCTGTGGTTCCCACCATTTTCTGAAACACACAAGATTGCACCAACGGAAACTGTTTTGCCTCTAGTTCTGCCAAAGGTAATATAGCATTCTTATAAGTCACCTGTCCTCAAAAAGAGATAAAACATCCTGTCACTGAAGATATTATACATATAAAAAAATTACAATAATTATATAACACTAATCTTCAAAATTTTGACAAGAATTTGGAGATTTAATTATGTGTTATATTACAGATTTGAACTCCACATGAATAGTTAGTTTTTTAATACATTGCAAATTCCCATGCCATCACTGAGATCAAAAATAAAAGGAAGTCAAGCTGGAACAGCAGATGACACATGACTATCAACCATGTAGCAACCTAAAAATGCAAACAAAACAAAACAAACTAACAAAAAAATAATCATAAAGAACCATCTAAATTCTCAGGTAAGTAGCGAATCATATTCTAGAGGCATATTCAACAAAACCACTCAACATACTTTGTCAAGAGGGATGGAAGCTACTGCATCGTGAACCTCCTTTGATCTTGCAACAACATGATCTGCCAGCTTGAGAATTTCAGAAGGAGAAAGATTTACACGAATATTTGTTCCAGGAAGTTCTGTCGCACAGAAAAACAAATATGAATAAATCACTAAATGCTTATCCCAATAAGAAAAGCATTCACAAAATAACAGCTAAATACACGCATTCTCCCTCAAATCCACAAGTAGCACTTCTCGTGCATTTTAAACAGTCAAGCTCTGCATGAAATTTTGTTGACACCAATTAAACATGCTATTTTCCTCTAAATCTACAAGAAGCACTTCTTGGGAATTTCTTGTCAAGTAGACCTAGTGAAAATTCGTTGATGGCAATAAAACAAGAAGTGCCACTTCTTGGACACTGCTAGCCATTTTAACCTTTGTGGGAAATTTCGTCCCAATCGTGAACATCATAAACATATTTTCTCTCTGTCATTTTCTTAATCCAATATCTAATGGAAAAGAGTTCAAAATGACAAGATGAATGCTTCCTTGCAGAAGTGGCCACATTATTTGATAACAATGACCTAGAATGCTTACTTGTTGTTTTTACATTTCTTCATTCACTAACATTCCAGATTTAACCGAACAGCATCCACATCAGTAAACAATGAGCTACACAGCAATGAATACAAAAACAAAAACAGAACAACAGCCACGCAGACAGCACGAGGTCGCAAAATCAACAATCCGAAGCGAGAACAACAAGATGGAAGAATCGGAAGAGTAAGAGGAGACCTTTCCTTTTACGGTTCCGGTGCGCATTAACCGCGGAGACGACGAGGTTGAGGACGAGAGCAAGGACAGCGGCGGTGCCGGTGAGGACGAGAGCTTTGTGCTGCTTCTTGCCCTTCTTGGAGCCGCCGCTGCGGTCCATCTCCGCCGATTGAGCTCCGCAGGTGGGCAAGCGGGAGATGCGAAGAGGGGACGCGGGGGCCTTGTCGAAGAGGGAGAGGGGTTGTGGGTGTGGGGGGCCTTGTGGAAGAGTTGAGAGTTGAGAGTGAGACAGACGAGGTGGACCCGTTTTGGGGGTACAAAATTTTACGTTCGCGCGCTCATTTGTCTATGCCATTTCAAGTGATGTATAAAAGGTTCAGTCTTTTGGAACCATTACCCACACCACGATTCACATATATCCCAAGTTATAATGTATTTTTCGATTTATCTATTTATCCATCTTATCGTACTTACTAGGTGCAGCTATATACCTTTTAAATCTTTACTTTATTATTATATAAAATTAAAAAATTTTAACACTGTATTCCCATGTCTCCTTTAAACATTTTATAATATTACCCTTAATTTACTATTTATAAAATAATTAATTTATTTAGAATTTGTCATGTATTTTTTAATCATTTTATGATATCATTTTTATTTCCTATTTATAAAAATAAATTAAATTATAAATTTATCCTTTCATCATTATTATAATTAGAATTAAAAAATCTAAATCACTTAACATCGAACCGTATTTTAAGTTTCTTACATAAGTAGATTTATGAAATTAACAAATTGATGAATATTAAATAATTAAAAATTATCAATATATTAAGATTTTTGAAATAAATATAACCTACAAGACTATAATAAATAAATATATGTTATAAAATAACTCAAATAATATAAATAAATATTGTAAAGAAAATTTTCATGAAAGTGTATCATAATGTAAGTCAATTAAAATTTGTATAAAATTTGAAATTGCTTAAAATAGTTGAAAAAATAATTAAAAATCATACAATTTCACACATAGTGCCAATAAGCAACTATTTTATATATGTCCCAGATTAACTTTGATCAAACTCCTTTTAATCGGGACTTTATAAATATCTTTTTCAAACATAATAATTATTAATCTATTATCAATATATTTTTATTTTATATTGATAATTTCTATTGCATGTATATATTTTTGTTCGTTTGAACCAAGTAATCAAACCCAAGTGATCGAACCTCATGGTTAAACCAGCTATTCATAAGAAACAGTCTACAGTGGTTCTAAAATCCAAGGAAAAAAATAAGAAGAAATAGAGGATAAGAAGGGTCAGTGAGGATTTTAGATGCTTGAAACAAAGAACCAAAAATTGTTAGAAAGTTATATAAATGAGTGAGAAAAAAGAAATAAAAGTGGGGGGGCTCATACATTGAAAAAAAAAGAAGCGAGCATAAGAAAGAAGGGGAGGAGCCCCTCACCAGAGATTCATCTCCAATGAGCCCCAAGCCCACCAGATCAGAGTTTGAAGTGCCCTCAACACAACTTAGTCAAGAACCACCGTCCTCAAGAGCCACCCTTACTGAAAAAAGCCATTAAAAGTCTCCTGTCAAATTGAGAAACAATATCAAGCAGCCACCTTGTTGTCGTGCGTGCAGCCAGCTTAGGCAGCCTTTAGCTAGACCACAGCCTCTACTGAGTTCCCTTCACATCCGGGAACAAAACCCATTTTATAGCCACTACCAGAAAAGCCCGTTGTCACCAAAAAAGCTTGAAGAAGCAGCTTGCTAGAGCAACGTAGTAGTGGAAAACAACATCAAGCAACCATTTTGTTACCCTCTGTATAGCCAGTCCAGGATGCTATTTGACAGACCAATACTTCCACTGGACTTTCTTCAACACCACCAACAAAACCAAGCCAAGATCCACCCCAAAAAGCCACTAGTCGCTGAAAAACGGCCCAAAAGAGGCCCACCAAAGTAGCATATAGCAGAATTCATTCAATTTCTCAAACATCATTCGGCTGGTCACTACCACTGCAGGTCAAGCCGACGATTCCAATCGATTACTGTAACACCCCAAATCCGGTTCACGCTCAGGAACTAAATCAGAATGTCATTGGTCTTAGTTACCCAACCCTATAGATCTACTCTAAGCATCTCAAGATAGAAGATGTCAATCGATATGCATGGATCAATGTACAAAAACAAACCTAACATGTTACTACATGGATGACATAACAACCAATTTGCATACCAAAACAAATTTCAATGAAAATCAATAAAATTGGTAAAATAGATGGATTGAATTTCCCTTAAAAGTGTAATTAAGGGCTACCCTATCAAATCAACATGTATACGTATATAAATAATTAATAAAACATTCACATAATAAATTCATTCAAATGTAGAATTGACTTTCTGTATTGAGTCTCGACTTAACTGTTAATTTACCTTCATCTTACCTAACTGAACTAAGTCTTTACCCATCTATGCATTCTATTCACATTCTCATTAATTTTGAACCATGACTTGCTAATTGTACTTATTCAATGTTTAAATATATTTATTAAAATATCATCGTTGCCAAACTTTCTACTACAACATACATCATATCACACCACATTATTAAGTATTGCATTTCATTACATCATCCTCAAAATATTAAACATACTATTATTTGACAAGTATGTATGTAAGAGACATCATTGCTCCTCCGTCGAGGCTGACTCATTCTACTTATGATCATCACTTACATATATTATAAAAACATGTCAATAATGAGTGTTATTGGTCAAAAAATATAACTAATATCAAACTGGCTACGAGAGCAAACTCTCATATGAAAGAAAACATTCATATACTTCTAGTGAACTTTCTAAAGGGTACCTACTGAGGAGCCATTGGGCTGCAAACCCGATAGCATCTTGAAGTGACTGTTCTAATACTGTTGATGCCTCTCTTGGTATTTTCTCATTTCATTTTCTGGTCCCTCGGGACTACTAATATATCCTGAGCCCTCTCCTTACCTCCATAATTATACTAGCCTTGAGCATGAAGACCTAATACTCTCAGACAGTCGTTTTTAGTACCCTTTGAACCACAAGTCTAGACATGTGTTGCACCAAACAATACTAGTAAGCCTTCACATTTCTTCAGGTGTGAGGAACTCAAAATGGGAGTTGTCAAGATCCCTTGGGAATGAAACAACCTGCTTATTAATTCAGAGCCCGCTTTGACTAGCACGTCCACCCACTCATGGTACATACAAATCTGTTTTCCCATCTCTCATCTAACTGAAAACTCAATAAAACTATATATAGGTCTGGGAAAGGATTTATATAATAGGCCCGCATGCAACGTGTGGTGGATCTTGTTTTTGAAAACATACTCGAGGGATCTCATCCTCGAGGGTTATTAATCCAGAAGATCAATCGATTAAATAACCCAGGTTAAGTAGGATCCGATAAAATATCACTTAACTCGTCCTGCAAGTAATAAAACAACACACATTAGAATAGATCGTAATACAGGAATCGAGTCCTAAACAAACCTGGTAGAAGTTCCTAAACAACATCGCAATAAAATCATAAAGTAATTCATTATCAAATAAAATCGGATAAAAGTCTATACCTAATCGTCAGTCACGCAACGACGGTGACAAAGTTGTGGCCGGCTCAAGTGAGGATTGTAGAGAAGAGGGAAGGACGAAGAAGGAAGTTGGGTGAGGAGGTTAGTGGCTGCTGGATGGTGACAGCGTTGGAGGTTTGGAATAAATAGATGTCAAGGGGGAAAATGAGTGGTCGGGAAGAAGGTCAGGAATCATCTCGTACGGTGTCAGGGAAGAACATGAATGGTCGAGGAGAAGAACGAGTGTTTGGGAAAAAAACAAATGGTTGGGGAGAAAAACGAATGGTTGTCTTGTAATTAAACTTAACTCGACTCTGACTTGAGAAAAATAATACTAACACGTAATAATTTTTAAAAAATCTAAAAAATAGGGAAAATTCCTATAAAACATAATACACATCACAACATTACAATGACATGCTCTGTAACTAATAACTCACCCAAATTGCCCATAACAAGTCCTAATGCGTATTCAAAGTGAAAATAATTCTACGATCTGATTAAAATAAATAAATAAAATTTAGTGTACTTTTATATATTCTGATTACTCATTCTACCGTTGTCTTACTTACATTATCATTTTATACTTGGGCACACATGACTCTCATGATTCATAACACAAGACCGGCCTCGACTCGATACGTATGTTTTAAAATTGATATGACTGTAAATAACGGTCGAACCGACCAATTCAAACTATAAAACCTTGACTCGAGTCGCGGGTTTTACAATTACCCTTGCCTTCGGGTGCAAACCCAAATCAAGTCTAGGCACAGTTAACCTCCAAAGTTGTCAGAAAAAGGCAATAAGTGGTTGAGCAATACACAGTGCTACAGGAACTTTCCACCACCACCTTTGCTCGCCAACATTAACACCGATCATAGGAGCTCCACCAATCCCCTCACCAATCGGAGATCTACCACTTTGAGTAGTCACCCCTTACCGAAGTCATTGGAAAAGCCGTCACCGGAGCCCCAAAATCGACGTTGCATCGCCATCATAGCCTGGCCCAATTGGCCCATTAAGTGGTTGAGTCCACTTCCCCTGCTTGGACATAGTGACCACTTTTCATTGCTCGTGAATCGTGATTGTGACCGATTGCCCAAATCTTGTTCGTGACCCGTTTACTACCCATCCTTGCTATTGGCACATAGCACGCCATCGACCACCTAGCGTACCCAACCTCACCCTAGCACCTGCGTACGCCAACCAGTCTAGTTCAACATTTTCTTGATTTAAACCAACCCAAAGTGGCCGTGTTTAGTCCATTACCACTCCATAAAATAATTTGAAGGCCTTCTCAACTTTATATTAAAACGAAATTTGCTACCCTATCGTTTTTAAATGTTTCGGATATAGTTGTGAGGTTATTTTGAAGATTTGAAGAAAAAAAGGGGTAAACTAGGGCATTAGAGTCAAAGTTATAAAGGTAAATTAATTAAAAATGCGTCAAAATTTACTATTTTGTGTAAAGTTTAAAATCAAATAAGAAATAGTAGATTGTGGTATTAATTTCACGTTGACTGACTTAGGGATTTAAGTTGAACTGTAGAGAACCATGTAAAAATCTTAGGTGTTTATTCTTTGTTCGCAATATTTTATTTAACTCGCATTATTTCGCAAGGCGGCAATCCTATGCCTTCAAAATTTTAGTCCAGAATTTTTATTTAGTTTAATACTTGAAGGATAATTAAATGTAATTTGATTTGAATTAAATATAATACTTTAATTTAAGATTCTTATTTATTTTTAATGATTATTTTAGACACTTAGTAAACTGAATAAATTTTTACTATTTTCTATGCGCAAATGATAAAAATAAAAATTGTCAAATTTTGTCATTGTTGAATTAGATTTTTCAATATAGACTATAAATAATTAATATATTATGAATAAAAATAGTTTGAAATTGTTTAATATTTAACTAATACTTTTTAAATAAGAAAGGCAACAATCGGGAAAATACTTGATTTTTTCATAAAAAGTGTACAAAATTAAAGTAAGTAGTTAATTAGCATTTTTTTTAATAATAATGGATATGATTGCTAAAATATTTAAGTACACATGGCATATTTATAATATGTGGACCCTGCAAATTTACAATCCATTAAGCCCATACCCAAGCTACCCAGGCTATTAAACAAAAAAAAAAGCCAGCACAATTTCTCAAGTCTATCCTTTCATAAAAAGAAAAAACAGGCTCTGTCTCTGTGTCCCATTAAATAAGCTGTTAAATTTTGTATGCATACACCGTGTTTTTTAAACTTCGTTAGAACAAATTTCATACATTTAAAAAGGAAAATATATAAAAAATTATTTACAACTTTTAATATATAAGAACACAAATGATTACAAAATAGTTGATAAAGGTTTCTTTTTAATAATAACTTGCAAAGACGATAAGAAAAAGTCATACTTAAATTGACTAAAAAAAGGCATAAAGGAGAAACAATATTAGACATGGATTGCCAGAATTTTTTAAGAAAATAAAACTTAGTAAATGGATATTAAAGACTCAATAAATAGATCTAAACATTATACTATCAAAATTTTCTTTCTTCCAGTTAGCTGCTAGGAGGGTTTCCTTAGGAAAAAAAATTATAGGATTTATAGGAAAATTTGTGTATGAAAAAATTAAATTTTATTTAAAAATTTTCGGACAAACAAAGGCACAACCCTTTGGATATAACTTTTAATCTGAAAAATTACCATCTAAAAAATACACTCTTTTATAAGAAGACATTTCATAAAAAAACACTTTTATATGATAAGATACATCCTGTATATAGGCTATTGCATCTGCTTAACAGTAGTTGAGAAAAAATCCCTTTAAAACAAACTTTTCGGAATAAAATTTTTCCTCTTTTATAATTAGATAAATATTAGATATTCCACCGATTAAAAATAAAAAGAGAAAAATGTCAAAAAAATATTATTGTCATATTGATAAAAAAGAAGAAGAAGAAGATGTTTTGAAAAGGATGCAATAATCTTTAGAAAAAGTTGCATGGTATGTATAATACGTTCGGACACTTAAGTAGTGAACGCACTCTTTTAAAAATGTAAGTTAAAAAAGAAGAAGAGTCGATTAGAAAAATATTCTAAATTTGCGCAAAATGAAAATGAAGGCCTGTATTCCGTCCGCGTAACGGATCCACCCAGCGAAGCTCCATCCATGGCCGTTCCGCCGGCGAGAGCAAGAGCCGACTACGACTACCTCATCAAGCTCCTCCTTATCGGCGACAGCGGTATGCCTCCCTCCCTTTTCCCTTCTTCATTTGTCGCCTTGCTGCCCGATTTGGAATGTTGCTTTGATTCTGGCTGAGGTGTAGTCCTCGGATGCAGGCTTTGTGTGGCTTTTCATCTGTTTCTGCTCTCGATCTTGACGATCCGATCCTTTCGGCTGTCATTTGGGTGTTCAGTTGTGCTGTGTGTCTGGTTTCCATTTTGTTTGGTCTTTGTGGCATAGAAAGTTGATCTCTTTGTGTTTTATTGCGTAGTCTAGGTTGTATAGATTCCTTTTCGGATGTAAAAATGGAACCTTGGGTCGTTTAGTTCTTGCACTAGGTTGGGTTCCATCCATCCTTGATGCGTTCAGGGTTAGCTGCGCATTGGGCGTGTTCTGCTGTTTAACTTTGAGCTTTCTTTGTTTGTAATTGGAAATTTTTTAATAAAATCTCTAGAAAATTTTGTCACAGATTCTATCCTGTTACAATCATAAAAACTAGAACTTAGAAAAGTATTTTTTGGCAAGTTTTAGTTATCCGGGGGAGTTTTGCTAGAGTGTTTGAAGAAAATAAAATGAGGTCGGTCCTTTTTTTATTTTTTTGGTAACATTTTGTGACATTTTTTGTGTAGAGTGTCCCTACCACTTTATATTTTGCTACCAAACATTCTTTGGGAGCAGGTGGATTATAAAGTAGGTGAAGAATTCAGCCAAACACTTTTTTATTTGTTATCATAATAATTTTATATTTTTTTAACAAAGGGTTTAACAGCGCCAAGAAAAACCCTATTATGGATTTCTAATTTAAATGAAAAATGTCTTGGGGACGCCCTAAAGCACTCATAGTATCATTATGAATATACATGCCAAAACTGTGTTGTCGGTTTGCCAAATAAAATGGTATGTCAGTAGCACAATTTTAAATACTATATCGTACCACCTGGTTGTACCTAGTAATACTACATTTTGCCTTTAATTCCAGTATGGCTAAGGATTTTATACCATTTTAATCTGTATTTGGTTTTTTAATCTGAAATTTTTACAAAATTCGTTTTTAAATCACGGTATTTTAATCAGCATTTAATAAAAGATTGATGATAAAATATTTTTTAAATATTTTTTAAAATGATTTATTTATGATTTTAGAATCTAATTGAACCTAGTCTGATCAGGATGAATGAAATACTCTGGATATAAATTTGGTATGATAACTGGTACAATATTTAAAATTATGGTCAATAGCCGTTCGTGCTTTAGTGTCAAACATACATTTAGAGAAGCATATTTTTTTGATGAGAGGGGCTGATTGCTCATTTGCTTGATATATTTTAATTGCACTTTTCTTCATTCTCATTTGAACAATAGCTTACTGGAAGTCCCCATTGGAAAAAGTTGAAGATTTATGGATATAACAAGCTGAAATTTGATTATTGGGCATATGAACAGCATGCTCCAAAAACTTCAATTCAAGTTTTTCCTGACTTGAATTTTTGTACGGATTGTTTGCCAAAAAAACTCAGGACAGTTATGGATGAGAAAGCGTGTAATTGTTATTTCATTCCATATTGATTTCTTATGCGAGCATCTCCATAATGTGAATAGGGGACTTTTTGCTACTGGTCCTTTTGGTTGTAGGCCGCATGTCTCCTTTGTGCTGTAATACCATCCACAAGTTTGGTGCATACTCTGGAATATATTGTGTTAGGAATTATAGTTTAGTAGTTTGAGCATTTAACATTGTCCCACTAGCTTACAAATTTATTCGATCATGTTAGTCTTGCTTTTTGTTTATTTCTCCTCTCTTTGTTCTTATCAGTTAATCATAAAAAGATGGATAAAATCATGGTCTATACAATTTTAGGTTTAGTCGAGCCTCCAGTTGGCATCAGGCATTACCTTCTTCTTCCTTTTTAAATCCTGAGAATTGGAGTCAGAGACATGTATCCTTTCAAACATCAGTTGTAGTTTATGTCAAAGCTTATCTCCTAAATATTCATATCCCTTTGCACAACCTCCATCACATGTTCTGTTTGGCATTTTCTGTCCCCTTTTTGTGTTTTATAAAACTGCAAACCAAATTTTGTCATAATTACATTTGGGGCTTCCTGCTGCACATGCTCAGTCCGCTCCCTAGATGGCATTAATATGAAGGAAAAGTGCTGACCATGTTCTTATACTATTTATAATACTACATTGTCGTGCAACGTCAAATTCATTCTAGTTAGTGAAATCTTTTCAAACCTAGCAAGATATGTGCAAATTGGTGTCTTGTACTGAGGCCATTATTTACATTTAACTGTACTTGTTCTTCCGTGTTTAAATACATTTAGAAGTGCTTTTGTATGTCTTGCTGTTTTTATTATGCCATTTGCTTTAATCTTCCAAGTAATGCTAGCATAATAGGTTGATTGAATGTTTTATCTATCAGTTAGTAATGATTTATCTCAAAAATTGCTTCCATTTCCCACATGTTTCTTGTCTAATGTCCCTCCTGATACAATTTTCTGTGTTGATTCTTGTTTTGTAACATTTGAAATTCATACAGGTCATTTATTTAGATCATCTAATCAATATTTTCAGGGGTTGGTAAAAGTTGTCTTCTTCTTCGCTTCTCGGATGGCTCGTTCACTACCAGCTTCATTACAACCATAGGGTACTTTGTCATAACTTTTGTTGTTTCGATTATCTTGATCATTAACTATGGTTATGAATATATATGTAGGATGAGGATGGGGTCTGGCATGAGAAGATTCTCCTATTTGTGTGGTGTAAATTCAAATTCTTTACTTGCTAAATGTAATTTGGACTAATGGGTGCACGATAATGATGTTAAGAATAATAACAAAGATACTAGCTTTGAAATTTTATTTCCTGCTTTTTTAATTTTTTGTTGGTCGTGTTATGAAGATGGTTTTCATTTACAGCATCGATTTTAAGATAAGAACTATTGAACTTGATGGAAAAAGAATTAAGCTTCAAATCTGGGATACAGCTGGCCAGGAGAGGTTCCGAACAATCACAACAGGTAGGTTGTCAACTTGAACTGTCAGATGTAGTTGATAATTCTTTTTCTTTGTATTTCATTTTCTTTTAGAAAAGGTTGTCAATATGCTATTTTCTTGTGAATTCACAGCTTATTACCGTGGAGCCATGGGTATCTTACTGGTTTATGATGTTACCGACGAATCATCCTTTAACAGTACTTTTTTATCTTCCTCTCTATGTCTTATGGTCGAATTTTGCTTTTTTCATGTTCTTACCTCATCTAATACTCATTTGTATGTACAGACATAAGAAACTGGATAAGAAATATTGAACAGCATGCATCTGACAGTGTCAACAAGATTTTGGTGGGGAATAAAGCTGACATGGATGAGAGTAAGAGGGTATGCAAAATAAATAATACCATATTTTCTGAAATAGATGTACTAAATCATTTTAGAAAGCACAACGCCCTACACCTTGCTCGAGATGAATTTTATTTTAACAAAGAGCATTTACACATTCCCCTGTTGCAGGCTGTTCCTATGTCAAGGGGTCAAGCACTTGCAGATGAATATGGCATCAAATTTTTTGAAACTGTGAGTGTTTTGCTTTTGTGTTCTGCTTTTTGGTAGCTTTGTATCTACCTTTTGTCTCATGGAAAAAAAACATCTTTTTTTGCAGAGCGCAAAGACAAACTTGAATGTTGAGCAGGTTTTCTTTTCCATTGCAAGAAATATTAAGCAGAGACTTTCTGATTCTGACACCAAAGCCGAGGTATAGCTTTTAAAAATATTGTTCAATAGTTATCTTATTTGTTCTATTCATTAAAGATTTCTAGCGTCCAAACTCTGCTATTTTTTTTGGTTGCAGTATGCGATATGGAAATCACTTAGGGAAGAAAATTATTACTTTTTTGAGTTATTTGCCTATTTGAGTCCTAAAGTTAAATTTGAGTTATGTCCTATATTAGTTCTATAGAATCATTCCCTTATGTTAATTTTTCTTTTTCTTCAAGTTATTGTAATCTTATTGTTTGCGTTGGTTGATACATGAATACTAAAAGTTCAAGTAGATAACTTGCCTTGAGACTTATGATTCATTCAAGTAAATATAATACAAAGAGTACAGTAAGGTGAGATAAACAGGGAACAAATAAAAGAACCAAAAATAATGACTAGGATATAGTGATAAGAATAAAAGACTTAAGTCATATTTGGAAGTTGTTTGCCAATATGCCCCCTCAAGCTCAATGGTAGGATGTAGTGATAAGAATAAAAGACTAAGTCATATTTAGAAGTTGTTAGCCAATATGCCCCCTCAAGCTCAAAGGTAGGTCACAAAGTTGTAGCTTGGAATGCAGCTGAAGAAATCTGGGAGAGCACAAGGCCATGTTAAAGATGTCGGCCACATGTTGTTCAGAAGTAAGAAACTGAATAGTCAGCTCTTTGTTCACCACTTTTTCCCACACAAAGTGGTAATCTATTTCAATGAGCTTGGTATGACCATGAACACCAGGTTAGAGACAAGGGAAAGAGCACTTCGGTCACAATACAGAAATGGGAGAGATGATGAAGAAATTCCCAAGTCTGTTAACAATTGCCAAAGCCTGAGATCTCTAATGCATCAAGAGCGAACTGTATTCAGCCACGGGAGGTTGCTTCTTGGCAATCCATGTTGAGAGCTTGGAGCCAAGACAAACACACACACTGCTGGTGGATCGCCAATCATGGAGGTCAACAGCCCAATCTGCATCAGAAAAAGCAGATACGATCAAGCATGAAGAGGGAGTGAATTGTAAACCTTGAGTGAGGGAGCCTTTAATATAGCGCAGAATGCGCTTGACAGCTTGCTAGTGAGATAGTGGGTTGATGCATGAATTGGCACACACTGTTCACAGCGAAAGAGATGCAGGATGGGTAATGGTAACATATTGAAGTGCACCATCAAGGCTCTGGTACTGAGCAGCATCTAGTAGCTGCTCGCCATCATGGACTGAGAGATAGACTGGGTGCAATAGGTGTCTCGACAGGCTTGGCATCTAGCAGAGAGGCTTGCTGTAACAACTGATCAATATATTTCAACAGATTAGAAAAGCAAAACATCAGTAAAGTGAGCCTCAAACCCTAGAAAATAATGAAGGCGGCACAGATTCTTCATGGCAAAGGGACTCTGAAGCTTAGAGATCAAAGAATCCAAATTAGATAATTTAGTGCCTGTGACAATGATATCATCAACATATACAAGGAGATAGATGAGAGCGGATCCCTTGCTATTAATAAATAGAGAAGAGTCAGTTGTAGAGCAAATAAACCCATGTTGAAGAAGAAAACCAAATAGACAATGATACCAAGCTTGAAGTCCCTGCTTCAAACCATATAGGGCTTTCTTAAGTTTGCAAACATGTTCTGAACAGGTGAGGGTCAACAATGCCAGGTGGCTTGAATCATATACATGTCTTTTTCAAAAAACCATGAAGAAAGGAATTCTGTACATCTAACTACATAATTGGCCAAGAATGAGACATAGCAGGAGAGAGTACCATTCAAATGGTTTGATGCCCTATCATCGAACTGAAGGTGTGTGAGAAATCCAAGCCTTCTTCTTGATTAAGGCCCTTGGTCATCAATTGGGCTTTGTACTGATCTATAGTACCATCTGACTTGGTCTTGAGTTTAAAAACCCACTTGCAGTTGAGGAGGAACATTGGACAAGAGACCATGTGTGCTGATGGAGAAGAGCATGGCCTCAAAATCCATGGCTTGTCGCCATTCATGAGACTTAGAGGTTTGAACGTAGATAGTGGGTTCAATAATAGAGGAGACTAGGAGAAACTTAGGGACTGGATAGAGAGACAGGAAGGAGTGTTTAGCACTCGTCAAAGGGAAAGGAGAACAGGGTGGTTGTGAGATGGAGAAGTGGGGAAGAGGCAAATGAGGTGTGGGAGGGGGAATAGATGCCAATGATGGTAAATAAGTGGATATGGAAGCATGAGAGTTGGGGAGAGAAGACTGGGGAGGAAGATGATGGTAGAGGAGCAGATGAAGAAGATGATGATGAGGGAATGGTAGATGAAAGCTTAGGAGGGTAGAGGAAAGAACAAGAGTTGATATGTGACTGGATAGGGAGACATAAGGGTTGGTGGCGAATGGGCTAGTGTGGACTGGAGTCAAGAGATGGAGATTGAGACATGAAATGAGGTGAAGATTGTGGACAAAAGGTAGGCGATAAGGACGTGAAGGAGATAAAGAGGGGATGAGATTTGATTGGCGGAGGTCAAGATAAGGGAGGAAATATGGACGTGGGAAGAGAATGTGGTGAAGGAAAAAGAATAGGGAGAGAGGACAATGGGTTATTTGGAGGGAGGGTAGGGGATTGTAGAGAGGGAGAGATTATAGTAAGAGATGAAGGCGAAGGAGAGGAAGGATGAGGAGAAGAGTGTGGAGAAGGCTGGATTGGATCTGAAATTGATGGAGATGAGGAAATTGGAGGGAGGGTAGGGGATTGTTGAGAGGGAGAGATTATAGTAAGAGATGAAGGCGAAGGAGAGGAAGGATGAGGAGAAGAGTGTGGAGCAGGCTGGATTGGATCTGAAATTGATGGAGATGAGGAAATTGGAGGAGGGGAGGGCTGTTGAGAAGGAGAGAGATTATGGAGGGATGAGGAAGTAGGTGGAGATAATGAGGGAATGTTAAGAGATGAAATAGGGAGAAGGAGGAAGGTCAATGTACCTGACACAGAAGAGGATGAGGAGGAACTTTCTGTGAATGGGCATTTCTCCTCATTGAACGTAACATGATGGCTAGCAAAGTCTTATTGGTCAAACGGTTTAAACAAACACATCCACAGTAAGGTGGGCTATGACCAAGAAAAACACAGCGGGTTGTCATATGCTCAAGTTTATTAGATGTCCACGGTCGCA
Organism: Piper betle; assembly: GCA_033002965.1. NCBI lineage: Eukaryota > Viridiplantae > Streptophyta > Magnoliopsida > Piperales > Piperaceae > Piper > Piper betle. The sequence continues at coordinate 36,471 of JAURVB010005355.1, forward strand.
AATATGCTCAAGTAGGTCGCAAATATGGATAACGTGAACAACCAAATATTCTGAGAAAACCATAATCAGGCAATTGATTAGTGAGCTTCTCACAAGGTGACATATGGTTAAGAACATCACAAGGGGACATATGGTTAAGAACATTAGTAGGTAGTCTATCTATATGAGGAAAACAGCAGCTTGAAAGGCACCCAATATCCTTTAGGAAACAAACTGACAGCAAGCAAGACAAAATCAGTTTCAACCAAGTGTTTCTTGCGTTCAACAGACTGCATCTGTTGGAGCATATATGGACAGGATTGTCTATGAGAAATCCCAGAGATAAATAAATTATGAAATTGACGATTGACAAATTCCTTGCCCTCATCAGATTGTAAAGCCTTTATATTTGTAGACAACATTTTCTCAGCCATAATTTTGAATTGCACAGAAGTAGGAAAGACTTGAGACTTTTGTTGCAATGAATAAAACCGAGAATACATTGAAAAGTCATCAATAATTAGAAGATAAAAGGGAAAGCTTCCATTAGACAAATTGGGGAAGGCCCCCATACATCCGTGAATAACAGTTCAATAGGCTTTGGACAATGAGGAAGAAGGCATAATTGGTAATCTTCTACTTTAAGCTAACTGACTTGACTGACAAAAGGAAGGTGACTTAGGAGGAAGTCGAAGTGCCCCCCCCATTGTTCTCCATAAGACACCGGCTGCTGTACGACCACACCTATGATGCCAAAGGTGCCCAGAAGATGTTGCATGATGCTCTCTAGCAGACATGTTGGAACCAGAAACTGGCTTCTTTATTGATAGTTGAAGACGATAAAGCCCATCTCTTGAAGTCGCCTTGGTGTTCAAATCCTTAATAACAAAATGAGAAGGGAGAAATTCAAAGAAACAATTGTTATCTTTGGTAAATTGAGCAACTGATAATAAATTCCATGAAATGGTAGGAACATGAGGAACACAGTAAGACGAAATTCAGAAGTAGGAGAGGTTAATTAATGCCTACTTTCAATCACCTTTGATGTTGTAATATGGACTTCAACGACAAAGCCTATGATTCTTGTGAATTCAAGCCGAAACAAGAAGGGAGAGGAAGGAGAAGAAGGCAACGACTTAGGGTAGAAGAAGAGAGCTTTATTCATTCATGCATAATAATCAAAATACCACATGACGTGACTAAGATATGACATAGCCCTAATTAAACAAATCAATAATTATTAATATACCCTTCTACTAAAACGTTAGCCATAAAACATGATTAATATTGACCAAAATACCCCTAATTCATAATACTTATACAGAATTAAAAAATAATTAACTGAGAGCTTATCTTGGGAAACTTCTTATGCTTATATCCTCTTGTATGTATGCATTTGAGTTGGAATTGCTTACTTATCTAAACTCCCCTCCCTTTATCCACTATAGACATTTGATTATTTCAAATGGAATCACTAAGTAATTCATTTTTTTATTTTTCAGCCTCAAACAATCAAGATTAATAAGCCAGATCAGTCAGCTGGAGAGGGTAAAGCTCCTGAAAGATCAGCATGTTGTGGTTCTTAGGACTATTTATATTAATTGTAGATAAGAGAGGAACAGATGTAGTTCAGCGACTCTGAGCCGGAACTTCAGTCTTTGATTACGTGGACTGATGCTCATACGATGCTGGACAGTTTCTAGTTTTCTCCTTGTCAATTTAAGTAAATTCTACGTTGTGGATGGAATATTCGAATTTCTCACAGGAACTAGTTAAATGCGATGGTGGCTGATGGCTTCTGTGAATTTCGTTTTTGGTATTGACAGATGAATCGAACCTTTATAGTTATGCAATTGTTATCATGGTGCAATTTCACACACTGTAAGCGGAATCAAGGTAAATATTTCTTTTTGGGGTACTGGAACATTTTGTGCAAAATGTGTTCTTTGATTGTTCGTTTCAGTGAATATTTCTATTTTCATTCAAACATTTAATTCATAGAATGATTTTATCACTGCACAGGTGATTGGAACGCTTATCCACGTATTCCTGCTTTTTCTTTTTCTTTTTTTTATAAAATTTTTCCCAAGTGGAGTCTAGAAATTTTCTAATTTTTATGTTATAATCAATAACCTTGCTTCTGCAGGTTGGAGAATTCAATCCCATTCGCAAAGTTGCGTAATTGATCCTTATAATCTTTTTCTCTTGTTTGTGAAGGTATGAGAAATGTGTGATATTTTTCTATTTCTATCCACAATGTCTTTGGATCTAGTATGAACAAGTCTGAAACGTCTTCTATCTAGATCAGAATCACAGATTCACGACAATTTCCTCTTTAAGCAGCTCTTACTGCTGTACCATGTTTATCACACTTTAAATTGGCACGCCGAGTTTATATATTTATGGTGGACCAACCAGGAGTAAAATTGCATTGTGTGGCAATTCTTTGAGTTTGAATCTTACGGTCGGCCAGTAAAAAAAATTTCTTGGTTGGGAGCCTTAATTATCATACATTTAATTTTTACACTTGAACAGATAAAATGATAAAAACAATACATTTGCGATAACAGGTGAGTAAATTTGAGCCTGACTCCTGATAAAGAGAGGTAGAAACCCTACTCTCCTCCATTAAGTTCTCTCCTTCACCAAGTTCTCTTACAAGGAAACAGCTTATGAGGACAAAGTAGGGAAAAATAGATTACGAGCACAAAGTTGCCTCCAAACCATTGTGAAAAGGGAAGGCGTGGAGCTTGAGATCAGACAAAACTTGCCTATAAAACAAATTCGACTCAATTCATTTCTCAACAAAGACGTAAATTCTCCTCGCAGAACTAAGTCTAACCTCGACGCAAAAACAGCCATTAGCATAAAGATTGTACAGCTAAAGCTGCAAAAAGCAAAGCACCATCCTGGTTCTGCGTCTGTGTCTGTCTACCCCCTCACTGCCAAGTGTTTGACATGTTCCTTGTCGGCGTGCGTCTCTCTCGCTAATCATTCATGGGCAAGGCCACGAAAGCTCTTCTTGCTCTCCCAATCTTTACATTCAAAACCTTTTTTTTCTACTGCATCGCGTGCCCACTTTGCACGGTGCCCAGCTTTTCTCTTTTTACTGCTATATGCATAAACAAGTGCTACACATAAACAATGCCCAGCACTCCTCTTTTTGCTCTTTTCTTCGTCATCCTCTCTCGCCGAGCCAAGGCGGGCAGGTAGCATTACCTTTCACACGATGATTTGATGGTTCAGAAACTCGAGGATGATTGGAGATGGGGACAGCTCTGGTGCAGCAGCAGCTGCTCCTCAGCCTCCACTCTGGACATCCCACTTGCACCTTGGACTTCACGTATTTAGCACTCTTCTTGTAAAACCCACGATTCGAGTCAGGGTTTTATATTCGAAACCGGTCGGGTCGACCGTTATTTTTTTCGAGTTGAGTCAGTTTCAGGACACGTGTACCGAGCCGATGCGAGTCGCGTGTATGAGCTATGAGGGTCATGCGTACCCAAGTATATGATGATAACGTCATGAACACAGCAGAACAGAATGAGTTATCAGATATATGAGAGTATGCCAGTCATTTTTTTTTATTTTTATATATAGTGGATCGTAGAATTAGTATTAGGCCGTTTACCGCGTTAGGACGCGTTCGGGCAGTTTGGGTGGGTTGATAGTTCTAGAGCATATCATTATAATTTTTTTTGGTGTTGTTTGATTTTACGGGATTTTTCCCGATTTTTATGAATTTTTTTAGGATTTAATACGAGTTAGTTATGATACTTGACTCGAGCCGGAGACGAGTCAAGTATTATTTACGAGTTTGCCACCCATTTTCACCCCGACTTTTTCTTCCCCCGCGCCCAAACCCTCGCCCGCGCCGCCCCTGTTCGAGCGCCACCGCCGCCGCTGTCGGCGCCGCCGGGCCGTCGACCGACGCCGCCCAGCTCGGTGACGACGTCGCCCTGCCGCCCGGACTAGGTCCGGCCCCCATCGGACCGCCGCGACGCGAGGAAACCACGCCGCGACGCCGCGGCCGCGTTGCGTTTCCGTCGCCAATCCCGCCGCCGGCGACCGTCGCAGCCGTCATCCAGTGGTCGCCTCAGCACCACCGACCACCCAGCGACCCTCCCCGACCGGAACGGAGGGCATCGCCGCCCTGGCCGGCCGGATTTAGCGACCCAACGCCGCCGCTCTGTTTTAGCCGTTTTCCGGCGAGCCGCCTCCTCCGTTGGCCGCGTCGACCTCGTAGATGAGTCGGGCTCGTTGAGCCGGTTCCGAGGGTACCCTACATGACCCCTATCCAGCTAGTAGATACCACCGGCAATGGTTGCCGGAAAACCACCGGAAGTCGCCGGAAAACCGCCAGCAACTGCCGGAAAACCGCCGGAAAATCGGAATTTCTAGAATTCGCCAGAATTCACCGGATCTTCCGCGGGGCTCACCCGGTGGAGCCCGATCGAACTTTGGACGCCGAGGAGCGCCAAATTCGAGCTCCGAGACGCGCGACGGAACCCTAGCCGTCGCCGATTGCCGACGACGTGAGGTATAATTACCTCCGATTGAGTTATTTAAAATTGAATATGATTGTTAGCATAGCATGCTAGAATTAACTAGTTGTCATGATGAATGTTAGCACAGTATGCTAGATTTGATTAACCGTCATGAGTAATGTCTAATTATGAGTAAAGGGATGATTGTATGATTTGAGTGATTGCGAATAAATAGTAAGTGATCTAATGAGAGCATGATAAGCTATTACGACATAACTTAGAAAAACACGATAAGATTGGTATGAATAGGAATTAGAATTTCTTTCATAATTATTGTTATATAATTGTTGATTGTTGTGGTAGATGTTATATTGTGAGCGTGTTTAATCATAACGAGTTTGATGCATCATTTAGTTAGCGGGCGTTAGTATTTAGTTTTGATGTGTAGGTACGGAGTAGGAGCTTGCCGCCTAGGCGCGATGACACGCTTGGAGCTTCTACCAGGTCCGTTTAGGACTCGTCTTGTTTTACGCTCTTCCATTGTATGTTTATTTTATTATTGCAGGGCGGGTTAAGTGGCGTTTTATTGGATCCCACTTAACTCGGGCCATTTAATCGAATATTTCCGGATTAATAACCCCTCGAGGATGAGATCCCTCGAGGATGATTTCGAAAACAAGATCCACCACAAGTTGCCTTCGGGCCTATTATATGAATCCCTTCCCAGGCCCATATATATAGTTTTATCGAGTTTTCAGTGAGACGAGAGATGGAGAAACCGACTGCACGTACCATGCAGAGGATGCCGTGACAGTCAAAGCGGGCTCTGGATTAGTGCCAGCGGACTGTTCCATTCCCGAGGGATCCTGACAACTCCGCGTTTGAGTTCCTCACACCCGGAGAACGTGGAGGTTTACGGGTACTGTTTAGTACAGCGCATGTCCGGACTTGTGGTTCAAAGGGTACTAAAGGCGACTGCCTGAGAGTACTCGGCCTTCGTGCTCAAGGCCAGGAGAGATATGGAGGTTCGGAGAGGGCTTAGGATAAAGGTTCATGAGAAGTACTGAAAAAGAAGTGCTGAGAGTAGCACAGTACCAGCAGCAGAGCAGTAAGTTCGGGATGCTACCGGGTCTGCAGCCCAGTGGCTCCTCAGTAGTGCCCTTCAGAGTGTTCACGTGGAGTATGATGTTTTCTTTCAGATGAGAGTTTGCTCTCATAGCCAGTTTGTTATAGTTATTTTATTTTCCGGACCAGTAACGCTTGTTACTGACGTTTTCCTTATATATATGTAGGTGATAAGCACGAGATGGATGAGCCAGCTTGGACGGAGGAGCAATGAGGTCTTGTGCACACACATGTTAGATTTCTGAATGTTTAATATTGTATTATTATGTTATTATATTGTGAATGACATGTTCAAATGCATGAGACATGATAGAATGTGAAATGATCAGAGTAGCGCAGCAAAAGTGTGATGGGTTAGGACCCAAAGTTCAGAGAATGATGAATATAATAGATCAGAAGTATGTGTGACTGCTATTGTTGCTATACGTATATATGTTTGAATATACGATTTTGACAGGGTGGCCCCTAATTGCATTGTTAGGGGAAATTCTGTTCCTTTCATTTTAGAATTTTTACTATTTTTTATTGTAATTGTGTTGGTGTGAAATTTAGGTTGCATGTCATCCATGTAGTACCATGTTAGGATTTTGCGCATTTATTCGTTTATGATGGATCGTATCTTCATCTTAAGACGCCGAGATTGGATCCGTATGAGTTAGGTTCGGGTTAGCCGACCTAACCGGGGCCTGTAACATGCCGGTTCGGTTCACGAGCGTGAACCGGATTTGGGGTGTTACACTTCTTGCGGACGTCAACCTGTGCGGAGAATAGGGAGTGCACAGTCCGGTGGTCTGATAACTTCGATTCCCCTCTTAGGTTCCACATCTGCTTCAGACGTTCGCCTCGCCATAGAATTCTATCACACCTGCACCGAGCATACGGACAAGGGCAAGATGTGGAACCCTCTTAGGTTCCACTTCTGCTTCAGTCGTTTGCCTCGCCATAGAATTCTATCACACCTGCACCGAGCATACGGACAAGGGCAAGATGTGGAACCCTCTTAGGTTCCACTTCTGCTTCAGTCGTTCGCCTCGCCATAGAATTCTATCACACCTGCACCGAGCATACGGACAAGGGCAAGATGTGGACGCAAATTTCCTGCCCCTAGGTACTGTCGTCCCACTTTACAAAACCACTACTTTGCTGACCTCTGCCCTCACTCCCTCACTCATTTGTAGGGAAAAAGCAGTTGTGGTCGGGGTTTTTTCCGGAAGATCGGGTTTTCTCGTATCTATATACGTTGTTAAGACGATGAATGTGTATATGAAAGAGCGAAGACAACGAAAAAAAAATTATGGGCCATCGGATTGCTTGCCGGGATGGAGTTACCGTAAAATTTGAAACAAATTTATAAAGTGGCTAGGATTGTTGTTTTTGGAAGAATAATCTAAACATGTACTATCATTGTCTTCGTATTATTCCACCCGTATTATTCCACCCAATACCCGAGGATACCTCGATATAAACTCTAAATTATAATTTATGTAATTATAAGTGACAAAATTTTTATGATTAATTTAAACTACTGAATTACCCCTGTGGGCCCAGTTCGCTTTGAGTTTCAGTTCTTCACCCAGTTGAGTATAGGTGTAATGACTCCGGCCCAAAGTGCAACATAATGGGCCTAAGTTATTTCTTTAAAATAGTTAACCTAAATTAAAGATCTATAGTCTATTTTTATTTATAAATCCCAGTAGGTATTAGATGTGGGATTAAGTTGAGGGACCTCATAATCCAACCACCTTAAGAAATTTTGTCCCTGAAATTCCTATACTTGGCCCATTGCTAACGCCAGCCCACGACCTTCTTTGGCCTGTAACCGGTAGCCTAGCTAACGTCCCTAGACTAGCCCACCATGTAACATGTAACCGGGTTGCTTTGATACCATTTATAACGACCCGGCCCAAAGTGCAACGCAATGGGCCTAAGTCATTTCTTTAAAATGGTTAACCCAAGTTAAAGATCTATAGTCCATTCTCACTTATAAATCCCAGTAGGTATTAGACGTGAGATTAAATTGAGGAACCTCAAAATAGGGCTTTGAGGTCTATTTAGCTTTCTTGCCTTGATTTTAGTATGTAGAGTCTTAGTTAGGTTTTAACTTAGTTTTCATTTTTGTTAGCATTGATCCGAGCTTTTCGTCCATATATATATATATATATATATATATATATATTGCATATACCCTATGTGTATCCTATTGGGCCCACAAATTGTCAGACAATAGGATCTTGCCATGTGGCAAGATCTGGATCGTCCAGCAAAAATAGAAAAAAACCCTAGCTCTCTTCTCCCACTTTTTTTGGAATTCTACCCCTAGCGTCGCCGCCACTTTGGGTAGCTACCGGGGAGTCTCTAGCCACCCTTCAGCCACTAGACTACTGCCACCGTGATCACCCTTCACCACCACCGGTGCCACCATAGTTGTCACCGGTGACGGTATTTTGATCATTGGTTCCCACCACCATTGCTGTCTTTCAGGCATTTTCCGATGTCAATGAGCCCCACCACCATTGGTGATTCCTGGCGACGGGCACGCCAATGACTGTTTGGTGCATGTTTGCTCGTCTTTGCACCCACTATGCCTGCGATCCTGTTTATTGCTTGCGCCCGAGTGTGCCAGCCGGTGTCCATATCCATGTGCACTGAGTCCAACCCAGCCCAGCCAGTTGACTCAACTGAGTCGACTCGATCTGATTCGACCAACTTGCTCGAGTTGACTTAGTAGCCATTTTTGGTTTAGGAGTCTGAACTCATTATAGATGTACCAAGTTGCTTGGAGCTTGGACCACAGGACCATTAGGGCACTTCTTAGATTTACTGCTTTATTCTATTGCAGATTTGATTTTCAAATTGAAAGATGTGTTAAGTGGTTGTTTTATTAGACTCCACTTAACACGAGCTATTTAGATGTATTTTACTTTCGTGATTAATAACCTTCGAGGATGAGATCTCTTATATTGTTTTCGAACTTATCTCCACCTCATGTTGCCTTCGAGCCTACTTATCTAATTCCCTTCCCACCCCTAAATATAGTTTTTATTGAGTTTTCATTGAGCCAAGAGTTGGTGAATTTGACTTTGCGTATATCGTGTATGGGGGCATACGCAAGTCACAATGAGCTCTAGATTAGTGAGTTGGCTGTTCCATTTTCGAGGGATCTTTAAATCTTTACGTCTTGAGCTTCCTCACACCTGGAGAGGCATAGAGTACATGTGTACTATTATGCACAACACATGTCTAGACTTGTGGTGTGACACCCCAATTTTGGTTCACTTAAGAATTGGATCAGAAATGTCATGATTGAGTCGAGTCATGTCTAAAGTAGCTAGTCTATAGGACTCGATCAAGAATATAAATCTGTAACGACCCGGCCATTTTTCACAACATTGTGGGCCTAGCTGGCCAGATGTTACCAAAATAAAACTACTAAATGCCGAGTAATAAGTTATAAAATAATGGTTCCCACAGCCTTAGACCATTTCCCATAGCCACATTTATAACTCAAAACAAAATAAAAAGAAGTCCCATTTATTACCCATTCTCCTAACCTGACTATCCTATCATACTTTTATTCTACCTTATTTAAGCTGAAATCAAACAATCTTGATTGGCCTACATACCCATGTCGGGATCAAGCTCGATGTAGTTCTATTGGCTGATGGGTTAGTCCACCGTGCCACTATAAAATATTGGGCCGATGGGTCAGTCCATCGTGCCCCCTTATTGGCCGATTGGTTCATTCCATCGTACCCCCTATTATGTTGTAGTTCTATTGGCTGATGGGTTAGTCCACTGTGCCACTATAAAATATTGGGCCGATAGGTCAGTCCATCGTGCCCCCCTTATTGGCCGATTGGTTCATTTTATCGTACCCCCTATTATGTTGTAGTTCTATTGGCTGATGGGTTAGTCCACCGTGCCATTATAAAATATTGGGCCGATGGGTCAGTCCATCGTGCCCCCTTATTGGCCGATTGGTTCATTCCATCGTACCCCCTATTATGTTGGGCCGATGGGTCCATTCCACCGTACCCCCTATTGGCCGATGGGTCCATTCCATCGTACCCTCTATTGGCCGATGGGTCCATTCCACCGTACCCCCTATTAGCCGATGGGTCCATTCCACCGTACCACTTATTATGTTGAGCCGATGGGTCCATTCCATCGTACCCCCTATTGGCCGATGGGTCCATTCCACCGTACCACTTATTAGGTTGAGCAGATGGGTCCATTCCACCGTACCTCCCTATTGGCCGATGGATCCATTCCACCGTACCACTTATTAGGTTGAGCCGATGGGTCCATTCCACCGTACCCCCTTATTAGGTTGAGCCGATGGGTCCATTCCATTGTACCCCCCTATTGGCCGATATTTATTTATGGACTATCCGTTCCATTCTGACATGTCCATTATTAGATTTTGAACAGTGCGGCTAAAAAAATAGGGTTTCTTGAAACTAGTCAAACATGAATTTCATATCTGCCATCTAATTTGCAACCATACAATATCTCAACACCCAAAGACCTATTGCAATTTATACCAAAAAGTTCCAGCAACTTAGCAAGGTATTTCTAATGAATTTATGCATTGCAACTATGCATGTAAGAGTTCTAATGGAAAAGAAACTAAGAAGAAGTATGAAATACTTACACCACAATGGAAAGGCACTGGAGAGGAGGCAAGAAGGAGTGGACTGCCTTTCCTCCCTAACCCCCTCCTCCTATATATATATGCTTCAACGAGTTCCTCAATTAAATTCTCACATCTATTCATGTATAGGTATTCCCGAGGTTCAACGAGTCCCTTTATTAAATTCTCTTACCCCATCATCCGTTCATGAATCAGTATTCTCTAGGTTGGGTTCGTCTTCCCTAATGCCAGAGTTTGGCCTTACGTCTTCTCTAAGGTTAGGGTTTGGCTTTACGTTGAACCGTGACCGGTCTACTTGATAACCAACCATATCTATTCATCGAAAATAATATTTCATAATACTTAGGTTCAAGTCTTGAAATAAAAATTTTTACATATTTTCACGGTTCTTACAAAATCGAAGTAACCCGCTTGGTGTCAAGAGAATGGAAGATATCACTAAATAAGTGTAAAAAACACATCAAATATCAGTAAAAGTGTAAAAGATAATAATTGCTCTGAGCTTAAGTGTGTGTAGTGTTTATCTGTCCTCCCACAAAAGTCAACTTAGAATTATGAAACTTACATATATAATATTAAAAACGTAAGTAACGAGTGTTACTGGTCCAGAAATAATTAATAGTAAAACTGGCACAGGAGAGCTAACCCTCCAGTTAAGTGAAAACATTTATATACTTCTTCACAGAATCTCTCATAAGGGCGTTAAATAAAAGCCGTCCATCTCGCACGATAGTGTCCCTTTTTTATCTCATCTCACGCTTCATCAACTTTAAAAACTTTTTTGTATCACTCCTAACCCTGAGTATAAAGGCCGAGTACTCTCATGCATGTGCCTTTAGTATCCTTGGAAACCACACGTCTAGACATGTACTACATTGCATTACTTGTAAACCTCCACACTTCATCGGGTTTAAGGAACTCAAATGTAGAGTTGTCAGAATCCCTCGGGAATGGATTAAACGCTCACCAAATCCAGAGCCCGCTTTGACTAACACGCGCCCTATCTTAAGATGTGGTAGTCGATTTTCCCCTGTGTCACATCTCATCGGAAAACTCGAGAAAACCTTACATAGGCTAGGGAAGGGATTATATAATAGGCCCAAAAACAACTTGCAGTGGATATTATTTTCGAAATCAGACTTAAGGGGTCTCATCCTCGAGGGATATTAATCATGGAAGTAAAATACGTCTAAATAGCCCATGTTAAGTGGGGTCTAATAAAACAGCTACTTAACATGTCTTGCGATTTGAAATCAAATCAGCAATAGAATATAGTGATAAAAGTGAGAAGAGTCCTAACGGACCGTGGACCAAGCTCCAAGAGTGACGTCTCCTCTATGACGAGTTTGGACTCCGAAACCTACATCAAAGCCCACTGTTAAGTAAACTACTAACATTTCTATTTGATGCATGCTCGTAGTGTGTGCTAACATCATTAGTATAACCTAAACATACAACACACAAATCGAGATATAATAAAGGAAATAACTAATAACAAATAATAAATAAATAAATACATAGACTCATGAATAAATAGATAAATAATAAATTCATGGAAACAATCAATACTCTAATCATAAAATAATAATAACATATACTATATAAATACACTGCTAAACACGAGTAAATATCACATATACTCATGTTAATAAATATATAAATAATTAAATAAAAAAACACAATCATTCAGTAAATAAATAAAAAAATATTTAATTTTAATTAATCATATATAATAATAATAATATCCTAGTCATAGAATACAAGAATATATAATTAAATATAAATAAATAATAACATACACACACAAACAAACAAATAGATAAATAAATAAATAAGTAAATACAATTTAGTAAACATAAATAAAGTAATATTAACAAGTAAATATATAATTATTAATCATAAATAATTATATAAAAATTCATTATAATCAATAAGTACACAAATAACAAGAAATGAATAATAATAATAAATAAATAAATAATAAGTAAATACAAATAATTATAACATCTAAATAACTAAATCATATGAATATGCATTTGAACTAGTACGAGGATTCTCGAATTATTGAAAATAGTGTAAGAATGGACAAAAACAGTTTGAAAATGACTGAACTGGGTCAACTGAGCTAAACAAGACTGAGTTTAATGGGCTGAACCAACTTAGTTTGGGTTAATTGGAAAATGAGCTAGGTTGATTGGGCAGACATCAGATTGGCGGACTCGGCACAACCAAGCAAATGCAAACGGGGGCAGGTGGACACGACACGGGCAAACAGGCCGGATGGGTTGACAGCGGCATGGCTAGTGTTGCTACTAGTTTGGGATCGACAGCCTTGACGACGAGGAAAATGATGGTGGTGGCGATTGGTAGAGTTTGGTAGTTAGCTGGCTTGAAAAGGGAGTAGAATTGCCATGGATACAGCTGCGTCGCTGGTGGCGATCACGGCCACGACTGTGGCCATGGGTGGTCTCAAAATGAAGATCTCAATGAAGGTAATCTATCTAGGTGGTCGGACTGGCCGGAGGTAGCTTGTCGGTGCCAAAAAATGGCTTGAAAGGGTGGCGGCAGTGGTAGACACTAGTTGCAAAAACTCCATCGCCGGAGGTGATTATGACAGCATCGGTGGTTGTGAGTGGTATGAATGGAAAGCCAGTTACGAGGCGGTCATGGTGGTGCCAGTCCGGTGGCCGAGGGAGAGCTGGAGACTCACTGGTGGAGAGCCAAAGTGGCGGGGTGCTAGGGTGTAAAACTCCATCAATCTCTGAAAGATAATTGGGTGGAAGCTAGGGCTGATGTTGATGGCTCAGATTGCACCACGTGGCACGATTTGAACATCCGACCGCTCGTGGCCTAGTGGGGCCCACATATGGGTATATGTAATATGTATATGGATGGAAAGCTCGGATCGAGACCGTTTAAAGTCAAAACTGACTCGAGCTGTAACGACCCGCCATTTTTCACGATATTGTGGGCCTAACTGGCTAGTTGTTACTCAAAAGTAAGTAATTATGTCAAACATTTTTTATAAATAATAACATACATAAACATCCCACAGTCTTGGACCGTTTCCCAGCAGCCACACTTATTTCTCAATTTAAAAGAAAAGGAGTCCTCATATTTATTTTGCTCCATACTCTGGATGTCAATCACCTAATCTTGTATCTGCACACCTGCGGAGGCAATTCCGCATTAGTGATTACAACACTAAGTAGTATAATAGATAAAACAAAACAAGTACATTCCACTATTTCCTTATGTTTATTTTAATATGCGGTGGAGCGATTCCGCTATACTCCAAAACAATGCGGAGGAGGTGTCCGCTGTGATCCGCACACCCCGGCCGTAGCCTTTTTATGGGGAGGCTACCACTACCGTCTCCAGTGCCAGTGCCTCGCACACCCCGGCCGTAGCCTTTTTGTGGGGTAGCTATCACTGCACTCGGGTGATTGCTATGCCCCGTTTGTGGGGAAGCTCTCACTACCAATTCTAGTGCCAGTGCCTCGCACACCCCGGCCGTAGCCTTTTTATGGGGAGGCTATCACTGCACTCCAGTGCCAATGCCTTGCACACCCCGGCCGTAGCCTTTTTGTGGAGCGGCTATCACTGCACTCAGGTGATCGCTATGCCCCGTTTGTGGGGAAGCTCTCACTGCCAACTCTAGTGCCAGTGCCTCACACACCCCGGCCGTAGCCTTTTTATGGGGCGGCTATCACTGCACTCAGTGCCAGTGCCTCACACACCCCGGCCATAGCCTTTTTATGGGGCGGCAATCACTGCACTCTAGTGCGATGGAGGAATCGCTGTGCCTCACTCACCCCGGCCGTAGCCTTTTTATGGGGCGGCTATCACTACTCCAAAACAATATCGATGCATTACATGATTCACACACATAACACGACCCAGTGTCGGACTGAGTCAATTCATTAACCCCGGTTGCACTTCGTGCATGGTGGTCGAATCTGGGCTCAGGCCGACCTAGGCTACCAACAAGGAAAATACGATGTTCTACCTATTATACGTACCTGATTTGTGATTACGTCTGACTGTGATCCGTGAACCCTAATACAGTAATGGGGAGGTTGCCTGGGACGGAGATGAGGGATGAAATACTCACACAGTAATGGGGAGGTCGCCTGGGACGGAGATGAGGGATGAAATACTCCCTCCTCCTGCATATATATACACTTCAACCATTCCCACCATTAAATTCTCATACCCCATCATCCATTGGTATTTCCTAGGTTCAATGACCCCTTCATTAAATTCTCACACCCCATCATCCATTGGTATTTCCTAGGTTCAACGACCCCTTCATTAAATTCTCACACCCCATCATCCATTGGTATTTCCTAGGTTCAACGACCCCTTCTCCTTTTTTAAAGAATAAATGACGGCTAGGGTTTGTGGAAGCACCCTTTCATCATAATTCCTTTAACCGGGTAATTGGGTAATTAACACGGTTCACTTAACCTTTTCACTCAACCTCTTAAATGGTATGGTTCACTTAATTAATGTGTTCGACTCGACTGATTCAACTAGAATCGTCCGATTAGAAATTACTTTTCAATTTAACTGGGTAATTCATACTTAACCAGCTAAAAATTTTTTTTTTTCCGGGTCTTTACACGAGCCTTAAAAGTGACTCTAGAGGCAAAAATCGAGGCAATAAGGGTAAATGAGTCTCAAACCCTCAACTAAATCGGGTGAAAACCAATGACTCAATCAAGCTGGGCCTACAGGGACACAATCCGATGATCTAAAATCCCTATGATGCATGCAAATGAGATAACCTTAAAATCCCAATCTGATACTAAACGTTGCAATGATCTAAATCTAGGCACAGAACCCTGGCTAAGCCATAAAAATCATTTGTATGCCTCATGTATACAATGATAACTCATGTTTTGCTGTAGCTTATCTTAAGATATCATCTGCATGTCAGGCATACTCAGCCACCATAACATGCTCATATGACAATCTGGGCCCCATACTCATGATTTTAAGATTGGTCTGGCTTGAGCTCGCTCGAATTGACTCGAACTGGCCCGAATGGAGCAAAAATATAAGCAGGTAAAACCCTAACCTGAAGCTAGGTTTTATATGTGGTATCGTAGGGTACTGAAGGTGACTGCCTAAAAGTACTCGATTATTGTGCTCTTGGCTAGACTTAATATTGAGGTTTGGAGAGGGCTTAATGTAACACCCCAAATTCGGTTCACGCTAGGGAATCGAATCAGAATGTCACTCGTCTCAATTGGGTCGGCTAACCTGAACCCAATTCATGTGGATCTACTCTCGGTGTCTCGAGATGGAAGATGTCAATTGCTATGCATGAATGAATGTACAAAAATAAACCTACCATGCTACTACATGGATGACATGAAAACTAATTTTCATACCATAACACCCACGATAAAATATTCAAAATAAGACGGAATGAGTTTCCCCGAAAAGTGCAATTAAGGGCCACCTTGTTAAATCAACATGTATACATATGTAAATAATTAATAAAACATTCACACAATAAATTCATTTAACAATATAATTCATTTTTTTATTGAGTCTCGAATCAATTGTTGATTTACCTTCATCTTACCTAATTGAACAGGGTCTTGGCCCATCTATGCATTCTATTCATGTTTCTTATTAATTCTCGGCCTTGACTTACTTACTATACTTATTCAATGCCTAAACATATTTATTAACATGTCATTGTTAGCAATCTTTTTACTGCAACATATATCATATCACACCTCATCATCATGTATTGTATTTCATTACATCATCCTCAAAATATTAAACATGCTATCATCTAACAAGTGTGTATGCAAGAGACGTCACTGCTCCTTCGTCCAGGTTGACTCATCTTTCTCATGATCATCACCTACATATATTATAAAAACATGTCAGTAACGAGTGTTACAGGCCTAAAGTATAACTAATATCAAATTGGCTATGAGAGCAAACTCTCATATGAAGAAAAACATTCATATACTTCTTGTGAACTCTCTGAAGGGCACCTACTGAGGAGCCGCTAGGCTATAGACCTAGTAGCATCCAGAACTGGTTGCTTTGCGACTACTGATTTTCTCATTTCTGGTCCCTCAGTACTACTAGTTATCTTAAGCCCTTTCTTTTCCTCAGTAATTCTCCTTGCCTTGAGCACGAAGACTGAGTACTCTAAAGCAATCGTCTTTAGTAGCCTTTGAACTACAAGTTTGGACATGCATTGTACTAAATAATACCCGTAAACCTCCATATTTCTTTAGGTATGAGGAACTAAAAATGGGAGTTGTCAGGATCCCTCAGGATTGGAACAACCCACTCACTAATCCAGAGCCCGCTTTGATTGGCACGTGCACCTGCTCATGGTTCGTACGAGTTGGTTTTCCCATCTCTCATCTCACTGAAAAATCGATAAAACTAAATATAGGTCTGGGAAGGGATTTATATAATAGGCCCAAAGACAATTTGTGGAGGATCTTTTTTTCGAAAACATACTCATGGGATTTCATCCTTAAGGGTAACTAATCCGGAAAATTGGTTAATTAAATGGCCCGGGTTCAGTGGGATCTGATAAAATGCCACTTAACTTGCCCTCCAAGTAATAATACACAATAGAAAAGAGCGTAAAATGGGAAACAAGTCCTAAATGGACTTGGTAGAAGCTTGGAGCATGTCTTATATCTAGGCGGCGAGCTCCTACTCTATACCTATACATCAAGAATAAATACTAACCCAGTATAATGTGTAAATGCTACACTCCTCATCAATCCCTACAAGACAACATCTATTTACATGCATTTAAATTCAAACTCTAATTCATTATTATCATCCGTTAACATGTATTTAAATTTAAATCAACACCTATTTACAATCACACAAAAATCATAAAACAATCAAATAAAATCGGATAAATTTCTATACCTAATCGTCAGTCATGCGGCGATGGCGACAAGGTTGGGGTAGGCTCTAGTGTGGATCGTGGGGAAGAGGGAAGGGAGAAAAAGAAAAAGGAAGTTGGGTGAGGAGGATGGCGGTGACTGGATGGAGATAGTGTCAGAAGTGTGGAATAAATAGATGTTAGGGGGAAGAAAACAAGCGGTCGGTGAGAAAAATGAATGGTCGGTGAGAAAAATGAATGGTCAGTGAGAAAAATAAATGGTCATCTCATAATTAAAACTTGACTCGACTCTAACTATAGAAAAATAAAAAGAATACTAACTTGTAATAATTCTAAAAAAATCTAGAAAAATAGGGGAAAAGCCCATACAACATAATACACACAATATTACAATGACATGTTCTATAGCTAATAACTCATCCAAACTATCCATAACGCTTCCTAATAGTTGTTCGGCCTAAAAATAATTTTACGATCAAATTAAAATAAATAAAGAAAAAGCTGGCATACTCTAATATACTCGGATAACTCATTTTGTTGCTGTCTTACTGACGTTATCATTGTATACTTGGGCACACATGACTCTCATGGTTCATAACACAAGACCAACCTCTGCTCGGTACGCGTGTTCTGAAATTAACCCTTTTGAAAATAATGGTCGTACCGATCGGTTTAGACTATAAAACCTTGATTTGAGTCACGGGTTTTACGCTTAGGATATGTGTTTTTTCTTGAAAGTAGGACTAGTTATTACTGAGAGTGACATTGCACTAGTACAATTCGGGATGCTATCGAATCTGGGGCTTGATGGCTCCTAAGTAGATGTCCTTGAGTGTTCCCATGTAGATTATATACGATTTTCTTTCCTTGTAAAAGTCAGTTTCCACTTGTCAGTTTCTATTAATTATTTTCTAGATTAGTGAGATTTGTTGGTGACGTTTTCATATTATATATGTAGGTTGTATTTTCCTGTGTCGAGTCCACTTTAGTGGAAGGACGGATAAGTGGTACACACACTTGTTGTAATACCCCAAATCAGGCTCACTCGCGAACCGAACTGGAATGTTATGGGTCACCAGATTAAGTTGGCTAAAAACCTAACCCGAATGGATCTACTTCCGGCAACTTACGATGGAAGATAAATTTCTTCATTCATGTATGAAATGATCAGAAATTAGTATGATACTACATGAATGACATGTCACATGCAATCATACTTCAACAAATCAATCAAGAATATATAAAAAAATTGATAAATCCTAACATAAAATGGATAGAGTTTCCCCTAAAAGTGTCATAAAAGGTCAACCTATCAAAACAATACGATATATATATATATATGTATATATATATATATATATATATATATATAATCACATCACAATACAACAAAAAATTCCATTTCAGAACATACTAACGTTTACCAACAAAACTTTAGACATTCATCGGGTCTTGATCCATCTATTTGTTATAATTTTTGTAGTTATATTCACAAAATCGCTTTCATAAAGTGGGTCTTAAACCATCTAGTGCTTTTATTTGTCTTGTCATTTGCATTTGCTATATCAATCTCAAAGCATTATGATTATCATTTCATCATGAAACATCATGCTATAAACTGAAATATCATAATCAAAACATAACAGTTCAATATAACGTGTCAATTTTTTTTTCACAAGATGTCGCTGCTTCTATGTCCAGGTTGGCAAATCAGACTCGTTCTCTATACCTACATATATAATAAAAATTGTCAATAACAAGTGTTGTTCATCAAAAAATAACTATAGTAAGCTGACAAATGAGAGCTCACTCTCGTTTTGAAGAAAATAATTTTATAACTTCTGCTAAACTCTCATAAGGGCATCTACAGGGGAGCCACCTGGCTGCAGACCCAACAACATCTTGAATTGAGTGGTCTGCTGATGCCACTCTTGACATTTTCTCATGTTTCTTTTCTATCCCTTGGGCATACTAATATATCTTAAGCCCTCTCCTTTCCTTCATATATCTCCTAGCCCTGAGTATGAAGGCCAAGTACTCTTAGGGAGTCGCCTTCTGTACCCTTTGAACCACATATTTAGATGTGCACTGTATTAAACAGTACCCGTAAACCTCCACGTTTCTCTGTGTGTGAGGGAACTCAAAATGCAGAGTTGTCATGATCCATCGGGATTGGAACAACACGCTCACTAATCCAGAACACGTTGTGACTAGGACGTGCACCTGCTCATGATACGTGTGAGTCAATTTGACCATCTCTTATCTCACTGAAAACTCGAGAAATTTATACGTAGGCCTGAGAAGGGATTTAATATTATAGGCCCGAAAGCAACTTGCAGTGGATTTTATTTTCGAAATTAGACTTGAAGGATCTCATCTTTGAGGGTTATTAATTTGGAAAATGATTTGATTAAATGCCCCAAGTTAAGTGGGATCCAATTAAATGCCACTTAACCTGCCCTACAATCAGTAAATAAATCACAACAAAATTAGTGATAAACTAGGGGTTAGTCCTAAACATACTTGATAAAAGTTCTCAGCTAGGCCATGCGCCTAAGTGGCGAGCTCTTACTTCACACCTGTACAATCAAACTAAATGCTAACACCTAGGCTAGCTATATGATGCATGAATGCGATAAAAAATACCCATGTAATCTCACAAACAACCTAAATAGAAGACACAACAAAACATGAGGAATTATAAAATAACTATTGTTACTATATAACCTAATAATTCCTGGATACCTACTAATTGATTCATAAATTCTCAATCGATGTTCAGATCCAACTTCCTTTAAATCAATCATTACCTATTCATAAACAATTAAACAATATTAACTAACTGTATATAGTAACACCCATTCCTTAATACGTGTTACATTAGGACTTCTAATTTCCTATTCGAACCTCAATTGATTATCTAATTATCAAAAGTAACTGTTAGCACTAATTCATATACAAAACATGTAATTGAGTTTAACATTAATTAATAATGTATTCGAATAACTTACATTCATTTTTATTATATTTTATCATCGTGAATGAATCTTTGATCATCGACGCATCATCCTAACCCGAATATTTGATCATGTTCAGTTATATCATTCAATCATCACATCACAATTATATGTACTTTCATGATGATTAATAACATACAACGCATCAAAAGTCTAAATTGTGTATATCTAGCATTATCAGCGATGACAACGATGGTGGTAATGGAGAACAACGATGGTGGAAATGGCGAACGACGGCCGACGGTGACGGATGGTCAGCCACTATGCAACCAAGCCAGTAGGGTTACGACCATGGCTTGGCCATGCACGGAGTCTAGCCAACGACAGCAACACACACGGCTGTTCCCAGCCTCCAAAGAGCAGGAGTAGTTGGGGACGAAAAGGGAAGGAGAACCACATGGGCTACCCAAGCGCAGCCGGCAGAATCACTATTCCGGCAGTCCGCCGGAAAACTCATCTGCAGTGGTCGGAAGGTCTGCCCGGTAGAGAAAGAGAAGGTTCAGGAAGGAGTGCATGCTCTTGACCTCAGTCGGGGTAGGGAACGGCGTGGCCAACTCGGTCGGGCAATGATTGGCTGGCAGCAATGGCACCAGGCCGCCGGCGACTGCAATGGAAACTTGGCTAGGGCACACCGGAGAAATCAGCTAAGCGGAAGGAGGAGGAGGGGTCTGGCCGGAGCTAGTGGAAGAAGTTCGGCCAGAATGACGTGGCCATCAAGGCCAATCGAGGTGGCAGTGGCCCAATCACAGAAGCGGCTGAAAGGGTGAACTCTGGCGAGCCAAGAGAGGTGTCGGCTTGGCCGTCCACAGGAGGGGAAATTGGTTGGATACTTTCGGTGATGACGAGAGAGGGAGACCGGAGGGCTGGTCAGTGGTGGTGAGGGTCGGCATTCGATGACAGCGAGGTGACAGTGGGGGAACCGGGTGCAGCTAGGGCGTGGTGACACTGCTAGGGAATGGAGGAGGAAGAAGGTGGGGGAAGAAGGAAGAGGGGAGGCTAGGTGATGGCGGCAAGGTTGCTGGTGGTAGTGCTCGTCGGTGAAGGGTCAGTGGTTGAGGAAGGGGGTTGGGGGAAGAAGAGAGTCGAGGAGAAATAATCGGGAAGTCATGTAAGGGTAAAAACAGTTTTTGTAAATAAAAATTGACTCTTTTATTGTCAAGTAAAAAATAATTAATAAAATTTAAAAGAATATAAAATAAATATAATAAAATATCATAAAATAAAATATATTTGATAACGTGTTATAAACTTACTAACCCACCCATAAATAATAAATAATACATCCTAATGCGATAAAAGACTTGATTCTAATTTTATGGTCCACTTATAATATAAAAAAATTGGGCATATTTTAATATACTTTGATAATTCATTCTGCTGCTTCCTTACTGATATTATCATTATATACTTAGGTACATATGACCCTCATGACTCATACCGCACGTTCGGTCTCAACAAGCGTGTTTTAAAATTGACTCGATTGAAAATAACGGTTAAACCAACCGATTTTAATATTGTCTTTCATTCTCGAGATGCTAAGAGGTTTGTTTCAATTTATTTATCTTCCCAGTCTTAAAATCAATTAATTTATACATGACTTAATTTGCTTATAAAAGTTCTAATTTGGTTATTAGGTAATCCAAATTCGGGGTATTACAATAATATTCATATATAGTTGACATAGGTGATTTTTAAGTTCTGTTATTTTCTATTCATAAGCCTGATCTACTGTTCAAAGGGTATGATCAGGAGTGCCTTGCTCTTTTTTATACCTCGAGATCAGCAGTAAGTAGGGTCTGGGATTGCAATATTGGCAAGAACTGTAGTTATGAGTGGGTGATCTCATTCAAAGCCGCCGTTAACAACTTTCCCTTCGAAGTGAGTGTTAAATTTGTCATCTAGTCCCGGTTATCTTTTGCTCAAAGTGTGCCCTTCGAGCACAATGATGCAGTAACTGCCTCAAATTGCTAAACTTCCCCCCACCAAGTTTCACATTGACACTAAGAAAATTGTTATATTATATCACACAAAGTGTTGATATTATGAATTTAAAATTAAAATTTATATAAAAGATGTGATTACCTGAGTCCAATTAAGGAAAAATTTCTTACTCTAAATTAATCAGAGCCGTCTGATTACAAAAATTATCCAGATTAAATCACTTAAAAAAAAATATTCGGCAATATCTAGTACTATTCTAGCGATTAGACCTAGTGGACCTTCGGCAAAATCTGGTTGCCTCTAGCCAATAGACAGATTTGGTTGTATGGACAGATTTTGCCACGGGACGGATCTGGTTGTGAGTGGTTGAATTCGGACATGCTGGTATTGTAAAACCCGTGACTCGAGTCAAAGTTTTACATTAATAAATCAGTTGGTTCAACCGTCGGTTCGAGTTGAGTGAGTTTTATGAATCGCATGTGGAGTTGAGGCTATTCGTGAACTATGAACTATGAGGGTCAAGCATACTTAAGTATATAATGATAACGTTAGAAATATATGAGAAATTAGTTTTATGTATTTGATCGTAGAATTATTTTAAAGCCAATTAACACATTATGACGCGTTATAAGGCAATTTGGGTGGGTCATTAGTTATATAACATGTCATTGTGATGTTATAGAGTGTATTATATTTTATGGGATTTCCCCCTATTTTTTGGATTTTTTTAATGATTTATTACAAGTTAGTTATTTTTTTAACTCAAGTCGGAGTCGAGTCAACTTTTGTTTATGGTATTGTCACCGAACCTCACTCCGACCTTTCTTCCCTTCCTAAACCATGATCGCCACCAAGCCTTGCCAAGTTGTCATTGTGCCTCTCCGACCCATCCCGGCCGCCACCCGATCTACAGACGCAAGGGAGCCTACATCCTAGTGCCGCCCATCCCGACGCTGTTCTGCCGTTGACCCTTGATTATTTCCCCCATACCCAGTGCCGCTGTCAAGGCTGGTTGAGGACCAATCTCACGACTGTTTCATCGCTGCCATTGGTGTCCTCACTGCCACCACCATTGGGTAGAGCTTGCCGAGCCAGGGCCAACCCATAGCCTCAACTGTCTCGCCGAAAAAGTCCCTGAAAAATCGTCCGAAAGTTGCCAAAAGCTACCGGAAAACTGCTGAAAACCGGATATTCCGCTTAATTCATCTAGTTGAACCCGATCAAACTTTGGACACCGCCGGGTGCCAAATTTGAGTCTCGAGTCGCACAACGAAACCCTAACCGTCGTTGATTGTGATGACGTGAGGTATACTTAATTTTGATTTAATTTCTTAAAGGTGATAATTATTAGCACAACATGCTAGGTTTGCTGGATTGACATGTTAACTATTTTATTGTAATAAAAATATGAATTTACTTGATTGAATTGTATTAAAATGAATTCTAAAGAATTAATTAGGTAAACTAAATATTGTAATCTAATGCAACATAGTGTAGAAAATCTTATATGGATTGGGATTGATGTTTGATTTATGTGAGTACGTATTGATGTGTCTGTGCTATAGGATGTGTGAATGCATTATAAGCGGGCGTTAGCTTTTAGTTTGATCTATAGGTATGAAGTAGGAGCTCGCTGCCTAGGTGAGCGAACACGATTGGAGCTTCTACTAGGTCCGTTTATGACTTGCTTTTGGTTTGACTTCTATACTTTATCGTGTTTTATTTTAATAGGTAAGTGGACCTGTCAAGTGGTGGATATATTATATCCCACTCCATACGGGCCATCTAGTCGTATGAGATTTATAGATGAATAACCCTCGGGGATGAGATCCCTCGAGTTTGTTCTCAAAAACTTATAGACCCATCTTACAATGCCTTCGAGCCTATTATATTGAAATCTATGCCCAAGCATATGTACATGTAGTTTTTGCATTTTTAGTGAGATGTGAACGAGGAAAAACCAACGACCATGTCTTAAGATACGGCGTGTGTTTGTCAAAGTGGGCTATGGAATTGGTGAGCGTTCGTTCCATTCTTAAGGGATTTTGATAACTCTACCTTTGAGTTCCTCAAACCCGGAGAAGTGTGGAGGTTTACATGTACTGCTATGCAACAGTTGTCTAGACTTTTGGTTTATGTAAAATCCCGAAAATAATTAGGTTATTTTATTTAGGGTTTTGTAAATCTTAGAACAAAACTTAAATATTATTTAATTAAATTAATTCTTGGGAATCAATATTATAAATTATAAATTATGACCTTTAGCATATCAGTACGATGGTATTTATGGATGGTTTTAAATAACTTTTATTTATTAAATTTTTGGGATTGGGAGTTGTGAGCACAATTTGACACCCATTCACCATTAACTCAACAGTTAGTTTTTTTACTTTTCCTTATCAAACAAATGGTTGGTGTTTAATATAGTTACGTGGGATTATATTCTTTTCTATAATAGTTTGATGTAGTGACTTCTTGAATTCCACACATATTCTTCTATATAAAGGAGAATTCTATTGGTGTTAAATAAAATATCATCTTGATAGTTTGTGAGCACATTTGGCTCACAAAGGGATAGTTTTAGAGAAGTTTCATTCATATTAGGATCGTGTGTCATAGATGCAGGTGCCTCATCACAATTCTAGATTCGTATAATTATTTGAAATGTTATATATTCCTATTTGGCAGCCTTGGTGGGCCTGAGCCCATATTCGATCACCATGCGCTGAGCACAACTGGGGTCAAAGAATTGATTCAGTCTGACATGAGGCCGCATCCTTGAACTTCTTAAAAGATTCAATACATACCCCCATGCCGAAAGGGGTGACAGGGCGCAGTGTCACAAGGCAACTCATTATGCATTTGTGATAAATTGAGGGTGAGCCAATGACAAATATCAGTAACTATAGGCCGTGGGCCACATAACGTGTGTGCACATACATGAGATTGCAGCTGGATGGGGTGGGCACCATTCCCAGCATAGTAAGAGCTCGGCGTAGACTCATAATCACTAAAAGGCTCAATTAATGATGTTGTGGAATATATTAACTTGTTTCTTGTAATTATATTACTTAATTTTTTTATCTCTAAATTGGAATTGCCTTCGCAGGTGTGAGCATGGAAGGATGGGTAGAGTCGGTATAGTTGGAGGACTATGTTATTAGACTTTTGATTTTTTTATTTGTTATTATACTTATAGATTGTTTGCATGACACTATGAGCGTTTGTTATATTATATTTTACTTCATGGTATGACTTGAAATTTGAACTTTAACTAATTCCTTAAGTATGGATTTAATTTGTACAATTAACAAAAGAATTTTATATCATGGGTTTATTTAAAATGTTGAAAATTAATAGAAAATTAATTTACAAGACAGTTAGTTTTATATAGTAACACTTGGCTCGTAGCTTGGAACGGGTTGGTCGTTACAATTTTAAATGGTACTAGAGGCACATGAATGATAATACTCGGCCTTTGTACTCAGGGTCATGAGTGATACGAAAGATGTAGAGGGCCGAAAGAGAAGAGAATGATTTTCCCACCAAGGGATAGTTTAATGTGGCCAATGAATGAGGATGAGATAGAAAGGGGATGCTGTTGCACGAGGTCAATGACTCCTAGTTATTGCTTTTATAAAAGGTCTATAAGGAAGAATAATGAGGTTTTCATTCAATAGGAGGGTCAGCTTTCCTCTATCAGTTTGTTATTAGTTATTTCTAGACTATTAATGCTTGTTACTAACATTTTTTTATTATATATGTAAGTGAGTACTGCAAGGAATTAGCACTGTTGGGACTACGGAGGAGTAGCACTGAAATCGCTCACACATGTATCTACCGAGTGTAATTGGTGATAATGATGTGTGTTGAACTGTGTGAATGAATAATTTGAATTGTCATTCTTTGAAGTGATAAATATTTTGCATGTGAATGAAATCGTGAATGGAAATGAATAGGGTGAGCTATGGAGTTTAGATTAGGCTCTAATGATGAGGAAAGTAATGATAACTTGAATGTAAAGAAAATGTTGCGTTTGGATTGTGTTTTTTATGATGCTTATTGATATAAATATATATTACTTGTTGTTGATAGAGTGGCTCCTATTACACTTTTAGGGGAGTCACTGTCTGTTTTGCTTTAAAAATAATTATTTCTTTTCAAATTTTTTGTTTATTTGGTTTGTTTTATACTTGATTGCATATCATAGCATACATGCAGGACAATATTAAAACCCATGTATCCCATTCATGCTTTGCATGTTGTATCACCATCTTGAAACGCTGAGGGTAGATCTGGGTCGGCTTAACCAAATTAAGTATATTAGCGAAAGGTTCAGTTGCCGGTAACATTTCCAGGTTGGTTTACTGGGTGAATCGAAACGGGGTGTTACAAGTACGGGTAAGTGTCATGGGTCGATTGGGTAAATGGGTTAGTGTAATACACCTGTCTTTACTTTTCTACACCTTTAAGGAAGGAGGGGAAGATGGGTGTATTACATCAACAAATTTACCCAATGGCCCCATGACCACTTTCCTGTGTCCAATTTACCTAGTTCACCTCATATTGAAAATGGTCTATTTAATTTATTGAGATCTGTCACCCAGAAATTGAAGTTGGACATTTTGGTCCATTTGCCTAGTTTGCACTATCTGCTAATAATCTTAAGTTTCTATGAAATGGGCATCCGTGTCTACTTTTATTTGAATTTGGATTAATAAAATCGGATTAATGAGATTATTTTTTCATGATAATTATAATTTCTATTATTATTAAATTCATAAAAAAATGAAGTGTAATGTACATTATTTTTCTAAATAGTAAACTTGAAGCGTAATACTATTAAATAGTTATAGTTAGGAATATGAAGTAAACGGTAATATATGAGGTTGTAATTTAAATTATTCTTTTAAATTGGAAACATAAAAGCTAATATTATAAAATAGTTATAGTTATAAATATATAATACAGGATAATATTACAAGATAGATAAAAACCATTCATGACAAATTCTAGAAAAAAATGATTTTCATAATATTTTTTGAGCTTTTTACAAGAAAAAGAAGAAAATGTTTGATATTATCGGGGTCGGACAGTTCAGCATAATTACTAGAAAAATAAAAATTTTATTATAACAGCAGAACTACCCATCCAATTTAAATAATTTTTTTAACAAAACAAACCATGGGTGTAAAACCCGTGACTCGAGTCAGAGTTTTATGTTACCGAACCAGTCGGTTCAACCGTTGGTTTGAGTCGAGTTAGTTTCATGAACCACATGTTGAGTCGAGGCTAGCTGTGAGTTATGAGCGATGAGAGTCAAGTGTACCTGAATATATGATGATAACGTTGAGAAGATGGTGAGTGGTGTTAAAAATATGAAATTTGTTTGATTGAGTGGTGTTAAAAATAGATGCTAAGAAACTAATTAGGGCAACTAGGTAATGATCATGATGTAATGCAAACTAGCCTAAGTAGACTTGCTAAAATTGATATAGGTTGATGTGTATTGATTGATGCGTGATAGATGTAAGTGTGATATAGGATGTATGATTGCATAATGGGTGGGCATTAGTATTTAGTTTTGATGTGTAGGTACGGAGTAGGAGCTCACCGCCTAGGCAGGAGGACACGCTTGGAGCTTCTACCAGGTCCGTTTAGGACTCATTCTCTGTTTTACGCTATTCTATTGTGTATTTGATTTATCATGTACAAGACGAGTCAAGTGGCATTTATTGGATCCCACTTAACTCGGGCCATTTAGCCACAGTTTTTCCTGATTAATAACCCTCAAGGATGAGATCCCTCGAGTCAGTTTTTGAAATTAAGATATACCACAAGTTGCCTTCAGGCCTATTGTATAAATCCCAACCCAGGCCTATATATACATAGTTTTTGCATTTTCAGTGAGAGATGGAATGAGGGTTATTGACGACCACGCCTTTAGATAGGGCGTGTGCTCGGAAGAGCGGGCTCTGGAGCTGGGGAGAACCTACTTCGTTCCCGAAGGATCCGGATAACTCCACCTTTGAGTTCCTCAAACCCGGAGGAGTGTATTGCAATGGAGCACATGTCTAGACTTGTGGTTCAAAGGGTACTAAAAGCGACTGCCTGAGAGTGCTCGGCCTTTGTGCTCAAGGCCAGGAGTAATATGGAAGATGTAGAGGGCGGAAAGGAATGAGATTTGATGCAAGAAGTGATAGAGAAATGGCCAAGGTATGAGAATGAGAATGAAAGGGGAACGTTGTTGACCGGACGGTGACGGCTCCCATATATGCCCTGATGAGAGTTCTTGAGGAAGTATATGGTTTTGATTCAACAGGAAAGTTTGCTCTCCTATGCCAGATTGATATTAGTTATTTCCCGGCCCGGTAACACTCATTACTGACGGTTTTTCTATATATATGTAGGTGAGAAATGCAAGGGATGAAAGTTGTCGGGACTGCGGAGGAGTAGCACGGAACCGCGCACACATGTACCTGCTGTGTGTAATGTATAATGATGGTGTGTTAATGCTACGTGAATGGTAATTTTGATGTGTTTGTTTGGATGAATTGCTTGTTATGAAATGAACGGATAAATGTGAATGAGTAGGAAGCCCTGGAGTTCAGCCTCGGCTCAAATGAAAACAAATGAGATAATGATGGGATGCTGTGGTAGATTGTTATGTTTTATCGTATTTTGATAAAATATTAATATACCCTTGTTGTGGACAGGTTGGCCCCTATTGCACTTTTAGGGGAGGTTTTGTCTGTTTTTTCATAAAAATTAATGAATTTTTATTTAAATTTCTTGCTTGTTGCATGGTTTTGTTTGTTTGCATGTCATGGCATGCATGTAGGACTGCGTTAGAATCCAATTATTCCCATTTATGCATTTCATGGTTGCATCCCCATCTTAAGACGCTGAGGGCAGATCCGGGTTGGCTTAACCGAACCCAGTAGATTAGCGAACGCTTCGGTCGCTAGTGACATTTCCGGGTTAGTTCACTAGTGAGCTGAAACGGGGTGTTTCAATAATAGTATCAGAGCTAACCCTTGGTTGATTAAGATGGTAGATGCGTTACAGGTTACATGTGTACTGAAGCTACTCTGAGCTGTACCGACACGTATTTTTCTATGTTTATGTTTTGGTTCACAGATTTTCTTACGAGTCAGTGGTGTGACAGGGTGAACAGATCAGATCAGGAATTTGTAGCAGGATGGTGACACAGACCCGCCAGACGCAGATCAGGACCCCATCGCCTCCATTGGCCAAACAAGACAGTCTTAGCCATGTTCATAGTGACGCCGCCTCAAGTCAACCTAGGATTGCCATGCCACCAGTAGAGGTCAGTGTGCCAATTTCAGGTAGCCGACGTGGTGAGAGCCATCATTGAGACAGTCGCCATGACCGAGATAGTCGCCGAGACCAAGACAGTGGTCGTGACAGTTACCTGACCAGAAGTAGTCGACAGGAGAGAGACGCAGCGATCGCCAAGTTGGTAGAAGCTCAGATACATATGCAGCAAAGTCAAGAAGAATTTAGGAGATAAATGCAGCAAGACCAAGAGGAATTCAGGAGAAAGCTCAGACAGATAGTTCTTTCTGTGGCCAGAATTGAAAAGAGACTAGTAGTGGGTGAAGAGGCACGGGGAGAGCTAGCAATTTCCACAGACCCTCTGCCGCTGCCTCCTCCTCCACAGCTGCAACAGAAGGCTACTCCAACAATAACTCCTCTATTTGCCCCACTTCAGGTAAGGATGAGACCGGACATCAGTGGAACCGCAGCAGTATGTAGCGGGCAGACTGCAGGCAGAAGTGGAGCTGCAAGATTTGATGGTATACTAGCAGGTACGGGACCACAATTTCCTCGATATGAGCAAGGAGAAGGATCGAACAGATAAGTGGATACAAGGAAATTGGAACTGTGGCAGTACAAGAGGTTCGTGAAGAATGGCGGACGACCTTTCTTTGGAAAGTTGGACACAGAAGAGGCATTTTTGTGGATATCATCAGCTATAGGAGTGTTTGACAGTATGGCATGCCCCACAGAGCACTGAGTGCACATCATCACAAGAGCATTCCAAGACAAAGCCAGGATATGGTGGAGTTCGGTCCAGAATTCTGTATTTGCCCATCGTCAGCCCCAAGACATCACATTGGAGGAATTTAGGGCAGAATTCGATGGAAAGTATTTCCTGCCAAACGTCAGGAAGAGGAAGGAGCGGGAATTCCAGACGCTGAGGCAGGGACCCATGACGGTGGAACAATATGAGACTAGGTTTAGAGCTCTGGAGAGATTTGCTTCAGACTTGGTGTCCACCGAAGAAAGAATGATAGAGCATTTTTACGAAAGCCTCAATCACGAGATCAGGATGGCCAATTTCGATAGGAAGTTCACTACTTTCGGTGATGTTGTGAGAGCTGCAGGCGAGGCAAAATGAGTTATAGCTGCTAGACCTCGCTGGGATGATGACCAGAAGCAGCAACATTCGAGGTCGTATTAGCCAGAGCAGGGAGAACAGCAGAGACATCAGTTAGATGCACCAGTTGCCATAAGAGCTATGGATGGCCAAGATCAGGGCAACAAAGCACCTTTATGTCTGATTTGCCAATGTCATCATAGAGGCAAGTGTAGAGTGGGCACGAATGCATGCTACAGATGCAATCAGACAGGATATAGAGTCACAGAGTGTAGAGCAAGCATAGGCGCATGCTACGATGCAGTCAACCAGGGCATAGAACCGCAACTTGTCCAACTGGCCAAACCCAACAGGTGACGTTCCTAGCACCTCCATAAAAACTTGCACTCCCAGCTCCCTAGCAACAACCACAACAGAGAGGTCAGCAGGGCCAAGATCAAGGCCAGAGAGGTGAAGACCGACAACCACTAAGGCAGTAGCAGAGAGGACTTGTAGCTATCATGACAGGACAAGAATAGCAGGCCCTGGATTGGACACGAACAAACGGCAGGACCATCCATCTCGGTACCACCATGGGCAGCTGGGATGGACACAGCCATGATTGCCGAAGCACTGGAGGATACGACAAACGTGACAGGTACGCAAGCGTCTGACCTCAGATTTCACATTTAGTAGATAGCTACCAAAGTGAAACCTCCTTAATCTAAAAATTTGAGGACAAAATTTTTATAAGGAGGGAAGGTTGTAAAACCTGTGACTCGAGTCAGAGTTTTACGTTACCAAACCAGTCGGTTCAACCGTTGGTTCAAGTCGAGTCATTTTCATGTACCATGTGCTGAATCGAGGCCAGTCGTGAGTTATGAGCGATGAAAGTCAGGTGTACCTAAATATATGATGATAACGTTGAGAAGAAGGTGAGAAATGAGTTACCCGAATATATGAAAGTATGCAATATTTTTCTTTTTATATGTTGGATCGTAGAAATAGTTTTAGGCCGAATAACGCATTAGGATGCATTGGATCATATTCGGGTGGGTTATTAGTTATAGAGCATGTCATTTAGATGTTGTTGTATTTGTTTAATTTTATGGGATTTTTCCATATTTTTCTAGATATTTTTAAGGATTTATTACGAACTAGTTATTATTTGAACTCAAGTACGAATCAAGTCAATACTTATTTACGAGTTTGCCATTGAGGGTGTTTTTCCCTCCCGACACCTTCCCCCTCCCAAAACCCTACTGCCGCCCATTGTGTGTGTCACCACCACCGCCGCCTAGGTACGAGGACATGCTTGGAGCTTCTACTAGGTCCGTTTAGGACTCGTTCTCTGTTTTACGTTATTCTATTGTGTATTTGATTTATCATGTGCAGGACAAGTCAAGTGGCATTTATCGGATCCCACTTAACTCAGGCCATTTAGCCAACAATTTTTTTTTCGGATTGATAACCCTTGAGGATGAGATCCCTCAAGTCAGTTTTCGAAATTAAGATCCACCACAAATTGCCTTCGGGCCTATTGTATAAATCCCAACCCAGGCCTATATATGTATAATTTTCACGCTTTCAGTGAGAGATAGAATGAGGGTTACTGACGGCCACGCATTCAGATAGGGCGTGTGCTCAGAAGAGCGGGCTCTAAAGCTGGGGAGAACCCACTTCATTCCTGAAGGACCCGGACAACTCCACCTTTGAGTTCCTCAAACCCGGAGAAGTGTGGAGGTTTACGGGTACTGCAATGCAGCGCATGTCTAGACTTGTGGTTCAAAGGGTACTAAAGGTGACTTCCTAAGAGTGCTCGGCCTTCGTGCTCAAGGCCAAGAGTAATATGGAAGATGTAGAGGGCGGAAAGGAATGAGATTTGATGTAAGAAGTGATAGGGAAATGGCCAAGGTATGAGAATGAGAAAGAAAGGGGGATGCTGTCGACCTGAGGGCGACAGCCCGATGGTGATGGCTCCCATATATGCCCTGATGAGAGTTCATGAGGAAGTATGTGGTTTTGATTCAACAGGAGAGTTTGCTCTCCTGTGCTAGATTGATATCAGTTATTTCCCGGGCCGGTAACACTCGTTACTAATAGTTTTTCTATATATATGTAGGTGAGAAATGCGAGGGATGAAAGCTGTCGGGACTGCGGAGGAGCAGCACAGAACCGCGCACACATGTACCTGCTGCGTGTAATGTATAATGATGGTGTGTTAATGCTACGTGACCGATAATTTTGATGTGTTTGTTTGGATGAATTGCTTGTTATGAATTGAACGGATAAATGTGAATGAGTAGGGAGCCTTGGAGTTCAGCCTCAGCTCAGATGAAAACAAATGAGATAATGATGAGATGTCGCGGTAGATTGTTATGTTTTATCGTATTTTGATAAAATATTTATATACCCTTGTTGTGGACAGGTTGGCCCCTATTGCACTTTTGGGGGAGATTTTGTCCATTTTTTCGTAAAAATTAATGAATTTTTATTTAAATTTCTTGCTTGTTGCATGGTTTTGTTTTGCTTGCACGTCATGACATGCATGTAGGACTCCGTTAGAACTCAATTGTTCCTATTTATGCATTTCATGGTTGCATCGCCGTCTTAGGACGTCGAAGGCAAATCCGGGTCGGCTTAACCGAACCCAGTAGATTAGCCAACGGTTCGGTTGCCGGTGACATTTCTGGTTCGGTTCTTGGGTGAGCCGAAACGGGGTGATACAATGGGCTGGTTGTAGGAGGATACGCCGCCTATCGTGGTGGGGTGGTTAGATCGGTGGGGGTGACCAGATCTGACCACCCCGAGGCCAAATCCAGCCTTGGGGTAGCTAGATTTGGCTACATCTGCCTCACCGACAATTTTCTTTTTAAAAAAATTACTGTCTCTAGCAACACGCCCCCAAGGCTATGGACGTTGGGGATTTGGCCACTTTGGCCATCGAGGGCCTTGATCTGGGCGGCCAGCGGGCCGCCCATGGCTTCCTGACTGCCCCTTGTCTTGGCTTGGCCCGGCTTGGGATGTCAACCGCCCCTTTTTTAAAATTTTATAAGCGGGTGCATTTTAGACAATTTATATTTTTTCATCTCTCTTGTAATTATGGTTTAATTGTCCTACAACCTTGTAATACCAAAAAAATTTCTCTCTTTTTTGGTAAAGCTCTATTTCTTTTCTGATACTATTTATCAATATAAAAGAATGGGTGATAAGCGTAGGTGATTGTTTGTACTTGTTAAAAGTCTTTTGCTAGATGAAAAGCAGAAAAGAAAAGGACAAGAAGGACCAAATTTTTGTTTGTGAACTATGAACTATCTTTAATCTACTAAAGAAGAGTGACCTATGAATGATTACCACTATTGATTTTTGTTATGAGATATGTTTTTAACTTTTTATATATTATGATGATTCCTCTAACAAAACGTTAATTTGGTTAGTCTTTTTACTATCTTTATGAACTCTTCTTTTTAGCATATGAGGTGTTTGCCAGGGGATTACATATGCCTACTGTACTTGTAAAGAGTTACAACATTGTGTAGCCACATGTCCTAGATGACTAGTCACCTTAGTACCAGGTGCATTAGACAATGAGATGTCAGGGGTTCCCAATATGCCCTCCTCGCTAGGAGCATCACATGGGCATATGCTGGAAAGGGTACAAAAAAGGCTTACTTCTATTGTCCCCCCCCCCCCCCCGGGTCACCTTTTCATGACATGCCCTCAGACATCATGATAACTTGTTATTTTACATATATTTCCCCCATATTCTTAATGCAATTGTAGGTCCTATATATATATATATATATTGAATTTTAGGTAATTTATATACTATTTTCTATTTTTCTTATTTTTCGAGTTTTTGTATGAAAAATGAGAAAATGTTTTAAAAAGTGTGAAGAGTTAAGTATTTGATCGTGTACAAGTAATTTGGCCAAGTTAAAGCAAGGAAAGAACCAAGTTGTTGTACAAATCGAGGATAATTTTATGAAGTGAGATCACGTACAAGCAATCTCATTCAATGTGAAGGAATTGGAGTATTTAACATTGGGAGATAAAAAGCCAAAAATTCAATGAACATGCAAATTCAAAGATCAATGGAACCAGCTATATAAAGGGTCATTGGACACTTTCAAAGATCATCTAGAACTTGGCTTTTTCCCTCAATTTTCTTCGAAATTATCCTTTTTCAAGAACAAATTTTTATTTTTGGCTTTTTTCCTCAATCTTCTTCAAAATTATCCTTTTTTAAGAACAAAATTTTATTTTGTTTTGAATTTTAGTTCTTTTTGATATATGTAGTAGTTTTTCACTCCCAAAATTTGTTGGAATCTTTTTATTAATTTATTAAGCTTTTCTATGTTTCTTTAGAATTTATCTTTTAGGTTGGTTATTTTATTTTGTTCTTCTCACTAGACTAGCTTGATCACCTAGTTCTAGGATTTAACGGCCAATTTTGACTTAGAGGGTGAATTTGGTTAGTTCTAAATGAAGTAATATAAGTCTCTTTTTATGAAAGAATGAGGAGCAACCAGGGTCCTATCATAGATACTTGGTGCCTTATACCATTGAATGGGTAATTTTAATGCATTTATCTTCAAGATTGATTAGATTTCATCTAGTCATATTCAGCGCCTTATACCATTGAATGGGTAATTTTAATGCATTTATCTTCAAGATTGATTAGATTTCATCTAGTCATATTCAGCTATCACCGTCAAGAGTTAAGGGGTAGGGTAAATTGATAGAATTTGTATTATGTCTTATCTGGAGATAAATATGAAACTTTATCCTTGATGGTCAGCTTAGTATAGAATATATCTAAAGAATTAATTAAAGTGAAATAGAGAAATAAAAAGGGGAAGTCACGTACCGAGATTTTATTCATCATTGAAAGTATCATAAACTCGATTGCTGTTAGTTGTTATTTTGAACTTCATTTTGATGCAATTTTTAGAAGTAATTTTTGAGTGCATTCTCTCCTTAGATTCTATTTTTACTTGTTAGTTATATTGCTCGTCGTGGGATGATTATCTTTGCTTACTACTTGACTACACGTTGATCGTGCATACTTGCCCATTGAAAATGCACCAACGTTATGATTTGTTGTTTGTAATGCATCATCTATGTGATAGTTGACAATATGCTTTGCTAGAAAACACAATTAAGTAAGCGAATGAATTGCTAGAGCGTGGCACACCCCGTTGAGTTAGCAACATATGTCAGAAAATAGTGAAAGTACGAAGCCGTCTCGTGAGGCGCAAGCTGTTAGTGAAGTAAGCCAACCTCATTTAGTTCCCTCAAACATAAACCAGTAGTGTTTGTGAATCCCTCCATAAATTTGAGTTGAGGTGAAATCTTAAGAGATCACTAGTTGCCTCGGTAGATCATAGTGATATCCTATAATGGATTCTTTTGTCATACCCTAGTACTTTAGATACTAGTAAGTTATGCATGAGTCTCTAAGAGTTAATATGGGACCCTAGTAGCACCCATAAAGACGAACCTTCGTATGCCGCTAGACCAATTAAAAGATGTACGTACGAGGTAGAGTTGAAGTACATTGCATGTATAGGGACCTGTTAGGGAAGTGTAAATGTATGGTGCCATATCGATAATAATATTGTGAGTGAGCTTGATAGTTTGAGCCTGACACCCATCCGATGGGCGCAATAGCTATTTGATGGGCACAACAGTTTTCCCATTAGTGCAGCCACCGACTAAGCAAGTATGTTATAGTGGGCTAGCAATGGGATAGATGAGCACATGGTAGAGTGCCATAGTTGCATGAAAGAACAAGAATATGATTAGACACAACTAGTAATTGAGTAAGAACCAGAAATTGATATGACACAATTGGATGGAATTGACTATGCAATATATAAAAATATAAGAGTTAGCTTTATAGTACGATAGATAGGTAGTACAAAGTTAAGCATTTAGCTAGACAGATGGACAACAACTAAGCTCAGAGATCTAGATCGCCCACACCAACATCTAGGAGGGAACCTGACATTAGAGATGCGGGTGTGAAATATTATATAGTTTTATAGTGTGCACCTTTGCTTTGTACTAATATGTACTTAGTACTCAATGAATGAACACTTGTCTACTGTTTAATAATTAGCCTAGAGCTCTCTGAGTCATCCTTCGAGATGGCTATAGCGTAGTTTTCAGGGCTCAGGGATAATGGCCAGATTCACGGTAATCGACAACTATGGTACTTTAAAATGGATACTACCTTGACTGATCATTTTTCTTTCTACACATACCACCTTATCCCATATATCATTTCTCACTATGCAACTTTAGGTGACTATATCTGATAATAAACTTCCTTGGGTGAGCACCTTTTTTAGACTCTCTTAGCACATCTCACGGATTACACCCTTACGTTACTTTAGTTTTTGGGGCCAATCATGATACCCTTGTTCTGGGTTATCCCTTTGCATGTCTTGATACGATGAGAGATCAACTTGACCTCTAGACCACATCATGTTTTGAGCTATACGTAATGAGTTCTTTTAGATCACTTTTTCCCATGAGCACACATTGGACTACATCTACCCTTCCATGGAAAAGGGAGTATGACTACATACTCTAGTTACGCATGAGGACACATGTGTGATATGTCTCGGACAATGTTAGACTTAGCTTCGGGGAGGTATGTTTCTCTAACTATATGCTTTGGCAGTACGTTCTTTAGGGGCAGTATGCTTAGTTGATAGTATGTATCTTTGACTAGTGTGACTGGTTGGACACTACACCGACTCGCCTCTTATTTTTAGTTTTTTGAGTTAGACTAGATAGGTTTAGGATTGTGAAAACCACTCTCAAACCATCCCAGCCCCTGTGGGACCCATGATGTAGTTTCCAAGGTCATCCCATAATTCATTAGGTATGGCACCTTACCACCAAGCCATGCCTAGGTAGTTGGCTTTCCATTTTCTTTAAAACCCCCTCTCCTTTCTTTTTTCACTATTTTCCTCATCTCCTCCAACCGTACTTCCTCTCCTTGGGCATTCCTCTTCCTTCGTTGGGCTCTTCCAGCTCCCTTCAAGCCACCCAAGCCTAGCAAGCCCCAAGAGACTTCCCATTGGTTCTTTGGAGTTAAGCCCTCTTCCCCTCCTTGCTTATTGTATCTGTTTGGTGCTAGATTTGCCTCGGTTATTGCATGTTTTGTATGATTTTTCCCTTATAGATGGTTGAGTTAAGAGTAAATAGGTGGTAGTTTCATAATTTGGGAACATGTAAATTAATTGCTACATATTTTTAAATGCTTGGTTCACTATTTTGCACAAATTTGGTTAAAAATTTGTTAGTGATGTTCTAGTAGACTTTTGTTGCTTGCTTACTTTTTTGTGTTCATGATGTCAAGATATACAACTTTCATGTGAGACTCTTTATTTGATATGCAGTGGAGGTGCCAAACTTGACAATGTGGCAGCTTTCAAGGTCCTTATGAGTTGGCCACACATTTACCCTATTTTTAGACCTTGATACATGTTGCTGATGTGTCCACCTCTTGCATGCTTGTTTATGTGTTGTCTTGTTCATGTATATTTTTCACACTAAGATAAGCACTTAAAGAGCATGAACAATGCACTTAATTTTTGGTATATATACTGTGATGTTTGTATGCCTTACCATACTCTGAGATTCTGGTCCATTGTGAACTAATTAAAAGAGGTTACTATAATCTATAAAAATCATTGTTGGCCTCACTAATTTTATACTAGAACCGGTAAGTTTTAGTTTACTTTAAAAATCATTTATGTTGTTAGGTTGATTGATTTTACGAGTGTGCAAGAATATAGGGTGAAACCCTAGTTCCCTAACTCTGGATGTAAAATCCAAAAACCTATACAAATGGTTTGAGTATGTATGAGCCATTTTCATCGAATTTTTACGGTTTTAACGAATATGAGAGTGAAAGGTATGAGTATGTATGAATTGCACTAGTACTCCTTTTTGCTCTAAAGTAATGCAATGTAAGTAAGGTACTGCAAATGCAACACATTTTTATAAATCATAGTACTATCATTGTTTTGAGCCACCGGAGTACCATGGCAGACGATATAGGAAGGATGCGAGAGCGTAAGCGTAATTATGTGTATATATATATAAGTATGCAGTCATTAATTTTATACAATATTTTTTTGATATTCAGCCATGTCAGCCTAAGCTTACTATTTTGTGATGTACTAGTTTGGAAGTATTATGCTTTCTTGTGAGTATTAAGATACTTATTAGATAGTATTGTTTTATCATTAGTTATTTTTAGACTAGTAATCAAAATAATTTAATTACTGATGATTTTTTAATATATATGTAGGTGTGTAGTCATGCCTGTGCCAGCGAAGGTGGACGAATTGATAGGTTTATGGCGGGTGATGATATATGTGTTTGTATTGTACTGAATTTTGTATCGGACCTTTATATTTGGGCTTGATGTGTAACACCCCAATTTGGCCTAAAAGGATGGATCAAATCGTGATATTATAATTTGGAAGCTACTCATT
The DNA here is from genome assembly GCA_033002965.1 of Piper betle. NCBI lineage: Eukaryota > Viridiplantae > Streptophyta > Magnoliopsida > Piperales > Piperaceae > Piper > Piper betle. Next base: position 75,480 of record JAURVB010005355.1, read on the forward strand.
CGGCTATAGCGTATAGGAAACGGATCTCAACCCTTCACAGAGGTGTAAGATAGACACCATGCTTGGTTTTTATAGATTGAGTGCATAGTTCGTACTACAATGGTAGATCCTAGATTTAAATAAATCTTATACGAACACCCTTGTCATAATAGAGGTAGAGCCTCTCCTACTACTATGAGTGGTGACTTTAAAAATACGATAATCACTCACAAGTATAGAAGAAGCATACCCCTGCTACAGGTTTCAGGTTACATGTTGTTGTGTACTTAGGTCTTCTTAACAACAAGCAACGAAGGCATCACAAACCTAAAACTAACAAGGGAAGACCTAGGGGGAGGTTAAAAACCTCAAAACCTCAAAACCACAAAACTTGAAAAATACCAAGAGAAGAAGGTTGTTCGAGGTGGGGAGCAAAGGAGAAATGGTAAAAAAGTAAGGGAATGAATGAGTTTTATGGAAAAAAGGTTGTTGACTTGGTGATGTCATAGGTATAGGTGTCATACCCAAAAAGGTATGGACTGGATAAAAGAGATATGCCTTGGCTTGGTGATATCATACCTAAAAAGGTATGGACGGGATAAAAGAGATATGGCTTAGCTTGGCGATATCATAGGTATAATTGACATACCAAAAGAAGTACGGTTGGATTAGATAAAGAGGTATGAGTTGGATTAGATAAAGGAGCATGGGTTGGGTTACCTAAAGGGGCATGGGTTGGGTTACCTAAAGGGGTATGGGTTGGGCGTATAGGTATGGGTTGGGTAACCTAAAAAGGAATAGGTTGGGTTAACCCAAAATCCAAAAATTGAAGGTTTTTATCCTAAAGTGATCAGGCCCACCTCAAAAATTGCATTGATGGTTTCAAAGAGGGGTTTGGATCGTCCGAAAGGGTTATTAAACACCCAGCAAGCACACAAAAGACATGCGAGGGACACAACTCTAACTACATACTACTCAACCAGACTGATAATGAAAAAGTTGGGCATGTAGCATCTAAATAGGCGTACTGAGTTTAGAAGGAGGCCAAGGTCGGGTAAACATACACCATATGTAACACCCCAAATCCGGTTCACACTCGTGAACCGAACCGGCGTGTTACAGGCCCCGGTTAGGTCGGCTAACCCGAACCTAACTCATGTGGATCCAATCTCGGCGTCTTAAGATGAAGATACGATCCATCATGAATGAATAAATACGCAAAATCCTAACATGGTACTACATGAATGACAAGCAATTCAGAGTACACACCAAACAATCCCGATAAAAATTAATAAAAGTTTTGAAATATAACGGACGGAATTTCCCCTAAAAATGTAATTAGGGGCCACCCTGTCAAATATACATATAAAAATATATGTAACCAACTATCAAACAATTTCATTCACACAGAATCTAATCTACTATACACTCATTCTGAAGCTTGGGTTTCAACCCATCATACTTTTGCTGCGCTACTCTGATCATTTCATTTCATCTCATTGTCATGCCTCAAACATTTACTCATAGCATGTTTATAAAATAATATAAAAAAAAACATTAAACATTCAATCACCCAATGTGTGTGTGCAGAAGACCTTATTGCTCCTCCGTCCTGGCCGGCCCATCCATCTCGTGCTTATCACCTACATATATATAGGAAAAACGTCAGTAACAAGCGTTACTGGTCTGAAAAGAAAATAACTATAACAAACTGGCTATGAGAGCAAACTCTCATATGAACGAAATCATCGTATACTCCACGTGAACACTCTGAAGGGCACTACTGAGGAGCCACTGGGCTGCAGACCCGGTAGCATCCCGAATTTACTGCTGCTGGTATTGTGCTACTCTCAGCACTTCTTTTTCAGTACTTCTCGTGAAACTTTATCCTAAGCCCTCTCCTTACCTCCATATTTCTCCTGGCCTTGAGCACGAAGGCCGAGTACTCTCAGGCAGTCGCCTTTAGTACCCTTTGAACCACAAGTCCGGACATGCGCTGTACTAAACAGTACCCGTAAACCTCCACGTTCTCCGGGTGTGAGGAACTCAAACGCGGAGTTGTCAGGATCCCTCGGGAATGGAACAGTCCGCTGGCACTAATCCAGAGCCCGCTTTGACTGTCACGGCATCCTCTGCATGGTACGTGCAGTCGGTTTCTCCATCTCTCGTCTCACTGAAAACTCGATAAAACTATATATATGGGCCTGGGAAGGGATTCATATAATAGGCCCGAAGGCAACTTGTGGTGGATCTTGTTTTCGAAATCAACCTCGAGGGATCTCATCCTCGAGGGGTTATTAATCCGGAAAATGTTCGATTAAGTGGCCCGAGTTAAGTGGGATCCGATAAAATGCCACTTAACCCGTCCTACAGGCAATAAATTAAACATATAATAGAAAGAGTAAATCAGAGACAAGTCCTAAACGGACCTGGTAGAAGCTCCAAGCGTGTCATCACGCCTAGGCGGCGAGCTCCTACTCCGTACCTACACATCAAAACTAAATACTAACGCCCACTAACTACATGATGCATCAAAATCAATGAATCACACACAACACCATCATCATCCATCACAATGACCAATCAAATAATCATAAAAGTAAATAATCCTAACTCGTCCTATTCATACCAATTTTACTGTATTTTTCCTAAGTTACATCATACACGATTATCATGCTCAACTCGATCTACCTCATTAAATCACTCACTATTCATTCTCAATTAATTGCATCATGCAATCATCACTACACTCATACTCATACATTTATCATGACAATTATTCAATTTTAGTATGTTATACTAACAATCATAATCAATTTTAAAGAAATCAATCGGAGGTAATTATACCTCACGTCGTCGGCAATCGGCGACGGCTAGGGTTCCGTCGCGCGTCTCGGAGCTCGAATTCGGCACTCCTCGGCGTCCGACATTCGATCGAGCTCGACTGGGTGAGCCCCGCGGAAGATCCAGTGAATTCCAGTGAATTCCGAAAATTCCGGTTTTCCGGCACCTGCTGGCGGTTTTTCGGCGGCTTCCGGTGGTTTTCCGGCGACAATCGTCGGCGGCGTCTACTAGTCGGAAAGGGGTCGTGTTGGGTACCCTCGGAACCGGCTCGGCGAGCCCGACTAATCTACGAGGTCGACGCGGCCAACGGAGGTGGCGGCTCGCCGGAAAATGGCTAAAACAGGGCCGGCGGCGATGGGTCGCTAGATCCGGCCGGCCAGGGTGGCGATGGCCTCCGCTCCGGTCGGGGAAGGCCGCTAGGTGGTCGGTGGTGTTGAGGCGAACACTGGATGACGGCTGCGACGGTCGCCAGCGGCGGAATCGGCGACGCGACCAAAGGCAGTCGCGGCGCTAGGCGCGGCGATTCCGGCGTCGCGGCGGTCTGGCAGCGGCCGGGGCTGGTCGGGGTGGCACGGCGACGCCGTGGCGGGGCTAGGCAGGGTCGATCGGCGACCGGGCGGCGGCGGCAATGGCGGCGGCGGTGACGCGCAGTGGCGGCGTCGCGGTAAGGGTCGGGAAAGAAGTATGGGGGAGAAAAAGACTCGATGGCAAACTCGTAAATATTACTTGACTCGTCTCCGACTCGAGTCAAGTATAATAACTAAGTCGTATTAAACCCTAAAAAAAAATTCATAAAAATTGGGAAAAATCCCGTAAAATCAAACAAATACCAAACGTCGTAATGATATGCTCTAGAACTATCAACCCACCCGAAATGCCCGTAACGCATCCTAATGCAATAAACGGCCTAAAACTAATTCTACGATCCATTATATATAAAAATAATAAAAAAAAATGACTGGCATACTCTCATATATCTGATAACTCATTCTGTTCTGCTGTGTTCATGACGTTATCATCATATACTTGGGTACGCATGACCCTCATAGCTCATACACGCGACTGGCATCGGCTCGGTACACGTGTCCTGAAACTGACTCAACTCAAAAAAATAACGGTCGACCCGACCGGTTCTAAATATAAAACCCTAACTCGAATCGTGGGTTTTACACCATACCATACACGAACCATGGCAAGAAGGACCAGACCTTACTAACCAGATTTGGGTAACAATCGAACCGACAGTAAAACCCTAGGATTAACGGCCTAGGTTTTACAACCTCCTTATTTTAGAAAAATTCCATCCTGAAATTTTCTATGGGGATACACACGCAGATACACACCACAACACAAAACATACAATAGACAATAACACTCAACCAAAACACGGAAATGTGCTAATACTTTGAGTCATCGTCCTCAACAAGGAAGAGTCTAGGGAAGCACTGCCACATCTCGTACTAACCATGAACAAAGTACCTTCACCAAAGGCACTTCTTTTCTACGGAGAGTCTTCACATACCGGTTGAGAATCCCTGTAGCCTCCTCCTCGTAGGATAGGTCAGGTCTTCACTGAAATTAGTGTGATCCATCATGAACGTACTTCTTTAGCATTAATACCTGGAACACCAGGTGCATTACTGATAGACTGGGTGGGAGTGCAAGCTCGTATGTAGCCTCTCCAACACATCTTAACATCTCGAATGGGCTAATATACCTTGGACTCAGTTTGCCCTGCCGCCCAAAATGCATGCCTCCTTTAGTCATGAGACTTTGGAGAAAATGCAAACCTCAGCTGTCAATGACTCATTGCCCTCTCTAGCCAACACGACAGTGATTTGCATGGCTTGCCATACAATGCCTTGAAGGGTGCCATCCCTGTGCTAGCTTAATAGTTGTTATACGCAAACTCCACCAAGGGAAGATGCTCCTCCTATGGTCCACTAAAGTCCATCACACACGTTCGGAGCAAGTTCTCCAGGAGCTGAATTGTCCTCTCGGACTGGCTCTCGATCTGTGGATGATAGGCTGTACTAAACTTGGTCTCTATCCCAAGTTCTAGGACGAAAGATCTCTAGAAGTGGACTGGCTATTGGTCTATGGATGATAGGCTGTACTAAACTTGGTATCTATCCTAAGTCCTAGCTAGAAAGATCTCTATAAGGAAGAGGTGAATCTCAGGTCCTTATTTGATGCAATCTCCCTAGGAACTCCGTGAAGCCTTATAATTTATTCCTAGTATAATCTAACTAACGTAGACATGGGATAGGTCATATGAATTAGTATAAAGTGTGCTGATTTCGTCAACTTATTGACGACAACCCATGCTGCATCCATTTGTCGCCTAGGAGGGGGTAGATGTGTGACAAAGTCGCACTTGATGCAATCCCACTTCCACTCTGGTAGTGGTAATGATTGTAAGTAGCCACCTGGTTTCTGGTGATCAAAGACTCCTTCTTGAGCCCTGGCCACCAATAAGATTGGTACAAGTTATGATACATCTTCATGGAGCTCGAGTGCATTGTAAACCAGAAATGATGGGCTTCGTGAACAATGTCCTTATGCAATCTGGGAAACTCTACAACATCTGGCATATATAATGGTTGTCTCATCCGGTACAAGTTGTCTGCCTCTCTAACCAACCTGGAATGAGTCCCCTAAAGGAACCACTACTCTGGCAACTGATCAACTGCTTGTGCATGTCTAATATAGTCTGTCATAGTTGGACTAATCGTTAGCCTCACTAACACTACCACAAGGTGTCGGTTAGCTACATCCTCTCTCTGGCTCCACATGCTATTGGCCTCCTATTCAAGACATCTACAACCACATTTACCTTACTCAGATGGTAGGCAATGTCAATGTCATGATCTGCCAAGAAATCCAACCACTTACACTGTCTATTGTTTAGATCCTTATGCGTGAAGATGTACTTCAAGCTCTTACGATAGGTAAAGAGCTGGAAGGACACTCCATACAGATAGTGTCTCCATATGTGCAGTACAAGTTCTAAGTTGTGTGTGGGGTAGTTCTGCTCATGCACTTTCAACTGTTGGGTAGTATAGGTAGTCACTCTATCTCTCTACATCAACACACAACCCAGCCCTACACTAGAGGCATTATTGTATACTACAAAGTCATCATGGTTGTCTTGTAAACTCAACAATTGCGCGATAATGAGTTTCTCCTTCAGAGTTTGGAAACTCTGTTCACATGTTTCGGTCCACACGAAGCGCTCCTCCTTCCTGGTCAGCCGCCTGAGAGGGGCTATGAGAGAGGAGAAACCCTATATCGCTATAGAAACCTTCTATAATAACCGGCTAAGCATAGAAAACTCCATATCGCTGTGGCGGTAGTAGGTCGCTCCTATCTCAATATTGCCTCAACCTTGGCTGGATCCATTGCAATTTCGGCCGTTGATTCATGTCCTAAAATGACAGCATCAGACAACCAAAACTCATACTTGGAGAGCTTTGCATACAGGTGGTGCTCCTGTAGGGTCCGCAAAGCAATCCTCAAGTGTTTCTCATGCTCCTCTTTGGACCTCGAGTAAATTAGGATGTCATCTATAAATGCAATCACGAGCTGGTCAAATTATGGTTAGAACACCCGATTCATGAGATCCATGAATGTTGCCGGTGCGTTAGTTAGCCCAAAAGGCAATACGAGGAACTCGTAGTGCCTATACTAAGTCCTAGAAGCTGTCATCGATACATCTTCCTTTTGTATCCTCAACTGATGGTGGCCTGATTGAAGATCAATCATCAAATATACAACAGCTCCTCCAAGCTGATCAAACAAATCATCTATCCATGGGAGGGGATAACGGTTCTTTACCGTAACCTAGTTGAGCATTCTGAAGTCGATGTACAACCTCATGCTGCCATCTTTCTTCCTAATGAATAGAACTAGAGTGCCCCAAGGTGAGACACTCACTTTGATGAAGCCTTGCTCCAATAGCTCTGTGAGTTCAAGCGGTGCTATCCGATATGGTGCCTTAGAGATAGGTGCGATACCAGGGACCAAACCAATAGCGAACTCCACCTCTCTGGTAGGTGGTAGTCCGTGCACCTCATCTCTGTGGTTGTACTCTTTGTTGGGCTATGCCTTGTTCTTTTGCCCTTTAATGCCAGACGGTGATGTGCCCTTGGCTTGATGGTGTGAGTCATGGGCATGCTCACGCTGTAGTGCCCTCATGATGGCCTTTACAAGAGTCGCTTAGGAGATTGTCACCACAACTGCTCACAAACTGATGCACAATCCCGATACAAACTGGGCAATCCTCTCCCTCTTTGATGAGAATCTACCTGGGGCAAACCTCTTTGATGAGAATCTACCTGGGGCAAACCTCTCTAGCATAAGAAGCCTAGATTGGTACTTTGTTACAGACATACGCTTTTGCTGCCCTCAAAGACAGGAACTCCATCTTCTTCACCCTGATAGTGGCAGAGAATGTTAGAAGTAGAAAACCTCCCTAAACTTGTCACATGTAATCTACTCGAGGGCCTTGCCCTCCAGAAAGCTTGTCTGGGCAGAGTCCAACCAGAGTTTGCCTATGCTTTGCATAGCCCTAGTGGCTAGCACGCCCATAGCTCGGGGGACACCCCAGGTGTATCAACACTGATCTAGCCATTCAATTCACTCCAACGCAACCTCAGGATTCGTCCCGTAGAGTAGATAGCCTTCATTCTTCAGATTGCACTCAACATCCCTACAACCCTCTCCAACATCAAAATAAGGGGTCTAGCCATCTTTGACTCAGTGCTGGTCTATCTAGGGAGCAGAACTCCCAGTGGTATCTCAAGAGCTAGGATCTCATACAACCCTACAACTGGCTGCACTGGTGGAATATGGGGATATTGAGCTGGTGGTGGCGGTCACGACCATGACCATCTCCCAGACTGTATCCAATAGTCGGGTTATCTCCTCATGGGACAACTACTGATCCTCCATGGCTCTCGTCTACTTTGCCATCAGGGCTTGCTGTTCCTCTCACAGGACCCTAATTAGCTTTGTCTGGAGATCTACCACCGGCTCCTACACAAGTGATGTTGATCACCTATCAGGGGAAGGCCTGCGACGTAGCAATGGTCAGCCTCGGTGTCCTCCTACCATTTGCTCAGAGTATCTGACCAATAACACTAACTACAGACTAATTGACACAAACGACTTACAAATTGTGGTTCAAAAATTGCTACACACAAATTGACGGCTAGAAATGCCAAAAAGGAGGTTAGCAAAAACACACAAAGAGACACAAATGCCGGCTAGGCTGTGGAATAGCTCAAGGTGGTCAAGTGTCTCAAACAGAATAACCACATACAACATACAGACATACAACATATCATGCAGGAATATCATACAACTAACAACGCGAACGTACAACACACGCATTCCGACAACACGAACAAACAACACATGCATTCCGAAAGTGTGCTGCCTTAATAGTTAAAGAAGTTGGTTTTGATACCAAGTTGTAACACCCTAATTCAGTCCGAAGGGACAGACTAAATTGTGATACTATAATTTGGAAGCTACTTTTTGGGCCATTGCATATAAAGTTTATAAAAGTAGATCTCAACCTTTCGTGAAGGCTTAAGAGGAACACTAGGCTTGATTTTCATAGAATGCATACAGAGTTTGTACAAAAAGACCACTAACACTAACCACATACTATCTCCCCTGATGTCAAATGTGCGCACACAAAACAAAACTTGTACTCTGTACCATCATGCTCGTGGAAATTGATCCCTGCCCAAGATCACTAACAACCGATCACTTCCAAATTTCAATTACTATTAACACTCAAATTGCAAAGCAATGCGCGTGTTTCATCAATTTCAATACAAGAGAGCATCACAGTAGGGTATTTTTTTGGGTCATTGCCTCTTCCATGTTTCATTCATTAAATTTGAGAAAGAGAGGCAAGTGGATAACTTTTTCACAGGAGAAGGCAGATTGGATAGAGATTTGTCAATCTGGCTTTTGGAACAGTCTTCCAAGATTGGAACGGTTGCTTTGTTCAAACAAAAAGCATATGGGAGGGGTGACCTACCTGTTTGTTGTTCTAACTGAGAACTCAGAATCTCGAATGTTAAAGAGCAGAGAAAAAGAGAATATGGGTACGTTCAAAAGCAAACCTTATTGGTTCACCCACAAAAAAAATGAAGAGAGCAAAGCCGGCGCATCTTATCGAGTGGTTTTTCTCTTCTATAGCTGTAACTTAAAACAAACCAATTAAGCTTAATTTTTTTTTCAAAATTGATAGTTTATTGTCTTCATTGCATTAAATTCTATAATTGAGAAAATGTTTCTTCTTCTCTATTCATTTTTTCAAGGCAAAGCACACAGCCGTTCATACTTACTAATAAAAACACTCCCTATGTACATAATCTACATGCCAAGAAAATTTTAGGCTCATCATTCTGATTATAAGTGGGTATCTTCCGACTTAATAAGTCGGTACCTTTTCCTGTTTAAGTATTTTCAGGCTTACACAAGCATCCAACTTAAGAGCATGAACTATACCCATTTATTGGAACACAGCTAGAATTGCAAGAGCTCTAGCAAATAAAAAGTATTTTTATTTAAGTTAGCATAAATTATTGCAGATATTTTTATTTCCGTTAAAATAAATGAGTCATTAAAAATCATTGAATAATGATAATTTTAAAATAATAATTTTTCTGATCTTAATAAATAATTAAATTTTTATTAAATTATTTTATAAAATATTAATATTAATTGATACTAAGGCTCTATTTAATTAACATGAAATAGATGTAAATGAGATAAAAATTTTAAATAATCAACCTTATCAAAATAGCATTATGTATTTTTAAGAAAAAATGTATATATTTATTATATTTTATATTTAAATTATCATATTGTCATCAAATTGGTCAACCTCATATACTAAAAAGGTTCCTATTTTTCATATATCTTAAGATAAGAAAAAAGGAAAAAATAATTACATGTAAAAATACACATGAATGACCCAATTAAAAGTCGATTATTTAATACTTTTACTTAATTATAATTATATTTAATTTAAATAAGAATAATTTAATTAATATTATTGTATATGTAAAATATATAAAATATAACAATTTTTAGTATGGTTAACTATTTAAAAAAATTTATCATTTACACCTTGTTGCCGAGATAGCCTATGACCCCCGTCCGGCGCAGGTGGGAGACTTGACTTGCGAGGTTGGAACGGACCGAGAGGCAGAGGAATATGCCCACCATTAGTTTGCTCGCCGCCAACCTATATTCGCCGCCGCCTCAGCTCTGCCGGCGGTGCTCAACTTCCCCTTCAACGCCGTCGTCTCCGTCGCCGTCGATAGATTGCAGGTCAGAGAAGCTGGTGCAGGATGTCAGCCCACTTTCGCCGTCGCCGCGGTTGAGGAAGGCACCGATGAGGGCTACCCATTTCGTGGCCGGGCCTTTCTTCTCCGCGCCGCGGCCGAGTACATTACCTGCGTTCAATGGGACGATCTCTTGAAACCGGACACCATCCAATGCCCATGCACAAATCAGTACAGCAAAAACTAGCTAGTTAAACATGATGATGATCTGATTGAAATTGCCAACCATGTTTTACATTTACCCGAATTTTCAACTTCGTTACGTTGGACGTCTAATTTGGTTTTATATGCAGCCGTCAACGATCATAGCATAACAAATTATTATGGGTAAAATTCAGAAGGGAGATTGCAAATTACTCAACAACGTAAATGTCAGCAGGGGGCGGGGAGATGAGCCAGTCGTTCAAGTCAAGGCCGGGATTTGGTGCCTCCCACCAACGTTCCATGACCCCACGAACATCCTTCGCCAACCCAAATCATAAAATCGAAATCAGCTAACCAATCACTTGTTAGGACATGAGCCCGGCTCCCATCTGGGCCGCTTGGCATTCTAGTATGGTAGCTCGACGGTCCATCCTACAAATTGAAAGAAACAAACAGTTTGATAATCAGAATTGTTTTTGTTTCTATGTATGACAAGAATTTGATCTGCTTTTTCGTTATGAACAGAGACCTGATTCTCGATAGACATGGCCGTGCTTGTCCGAGCAGCTCTTTCTTCAGCTTTCCATCCCTGGTAGGGAATACCAACATGTTGATGAACCGAAAACCACAAGAACAGAGGATCTGCCCATTGTGGAAATGAAAAGACACGAACCTGTTGCATTCTCCGAATAGAAATCGTTGGATCTACTTCTTATGTTGAGCCATTTATGTACCACAATCTTTGGCCATGAAGTGTTCTGACAAACATTAAACTGTCGGTAATAAGCTTCCAGCACATCCACCTTTGCTACATAAAAATCAAACCAACAGTATATGACATTAACCTAGTTTATTAAAAGAGAAGATAAAAGGATGATGAGCTATCTAGCTTTAAAAAATGATCTACGAAAACACAATTCCAAAATTATGCTTGATGTTTCTCATGTTCAAATTCGCACTTCTCAGAGGTATGAGCTGTATCTACCTTAAACTTGTATGCCAAGAGTGTCTTCGGAAGAAGAATCGTGGGTCATAATACTCCTTGTTTCCCACTCTCGATGTGCAAACAAGCCCGGACAGGATGTTTGGACATAAATATATACGAATTAGGAATTGTGTCATATGTTAAATTAAATTTATTTATTAAAGTGAAAGGTTATGGGCCATAAATTAAAATGTGGAATTCAATGTAAAAAGTATGGAATTCAATGTGTAGATATATTTTTATATTTCTCTTTTCGTGATGGATAAAAATGAATTTATAAAACTAGAGCTATAAATAAGGAGGTTATGGTCCCTAAATTAATAAATAGTTTTTATTCTGGTATTCCATTGTCTAAAATTTAGGTTTTGGAAAATTCTTCTTAGATTCAGAGGACTAAAACCTAAGGTGGTCAAGACTCTAGTATCTCTTGTGGCTTCAAGTACGCTTTCGCTATCTAATTTATTTACTTAATGATTTGATATGAAGAGATAAAGTCCAACAAACGATATCAAAGCTACCTTTATATTAAATCATTGAGTATTAGGTTTTAATTTATATTTAAATTATAGCATGGAACTATTCAGTTCAATTCCATTCAGATCTACAAATTCAAGATTAAGGAAAGTACTGGAAAATATAGTTACAAAAGGTTATAATTTCAGAAACTCCCACATAAAGTTATTTTTATAACTTTTTTTTGTTCAGCCATAATTATTTTTTAAAATTTATTAAGGACTATAATATGTTGCCAAAGCCTCTTTTGTAGAAATTAATTTTTTAAATATTAAGATGGTTATGAGTATTTAATTAATGTAAATATTAATCAGCTTAAAGGAAAGTTTATTATTTGACATGATTTATTATTCATATTTAATTACTGCACTTAGAGTACCACTTACAAATTAATATTTTTGTCTAAAGATAAATATTAATGTTGTATTAGGTATCTGATGATGGGATTCAATATTGATTGAATTATTAATCTTATTATGAGCATTTTGTTTTGTTCTATGAATCCGGTTAATCAATCTGCTTATATGATTTCTGCCAACATCAATTTAGTTCCAATTTTAAAGAAAAAAATAAGAAAAGAAAAAGGGCAAGGATGCTGATAATGTGTATCACAAACAACAGCAAAAGAAAGAAAATCAGGCTTCTTGTTGTTTCTTTTGTGGTAAACCTAGACATATGAAGAAAGAATGCACTAAGTATCACGCATGGCGTGTAAAGAAAGGTCCATTTCTTAATTTTGTTTGTTTTGAGGTTAATTTAGCTTTAATACCTATATACACTTGGTTACTCTTGTTCATTTAGAAATAATAAGTTTAGTTTCTTCTTAAATTCAAAGATTGTTGGTACAGGTTTCTTGTCTTTTTATGATAATTTGTATTTACTTGATACTATTGCATCTTTTAATGAAACTTTACATGTGGGTTTAAGTGGTACGAAAAGAAAATTAACCAATGAGAATTCTGCTTTATTATGGCGCAAGCGTTTAGGACACATTTCTAAACACATAATTGAACGACTTATGTCAAATGGAATTCTTGATTCTCTCAATTTATCAGATTTTCAAGTCTGTATTGAGTGCATTAAGGGAAAACAAACAAATATAAGGAGACTAGGTGCCAATAAGTTTTCAAGCGTCTTAAAACTAATATATACGGATATTTGTGGGCCATTCCCTATGGCTTCTTAGAATGGTCAACAATATTTTATTATGTTCATAGAGGATTATTCTCGTTATGGTTACCTTTATCTCATTCATGAGAAGTCTCAAGCATTAGATGTATTTAAGGCATATAAGGCTGAAGTTGAGAACCAACTTGACAAACTATTAAGGCTATTAGATCTAACCGTGGTGGTGAATACTATGGAAGATATGATGGATCAAGTGTACAACGTCTAGGACCATTTGCCAAATTCCTAGAAGAGTGCAGAATCGTCCCACAATACACAATGCTAGGTACTCCTAGCATGAATGGTATTACTAAAAGACAAAACCAAACATTAAAGGACATGGTAAGAATTATGATTGCTCATACTACTTTACCTGATTCACTTTGGGGTGAGGCACTAAAGACAGTAGTATATCTTCTTAATAGAGTACCAACAAAGGCAACTATTAAGACTCCATATGAATTATGGACTGGAAAGAAACCCAGTATTATGCATTTATGCATTTGGGGCTGTCCAGCTGAGGCAAGGCCTTATAGGCCAAATGAAAAGAAACTGGAATCAAGAACAATTAGCAGTTATTTTGTTGGGTATTCTGAACGGTCTAGAAGATATAAGTTTTATGATCCCATAATAAGGTCATTCTTTGAGACGGGCAATGCCCAGTTCTTTGAGGATATTGAGTTTGGAGGGGAAATGAGGTTAGAGACTTTGTCTTTGAAGAAGAATCTGTTTCTCTTCTCATGATTGTTCTTGACAATAATCAGGGTCAAGGTCATATTCCTGATGTTGTTCAAGAAACAATACCAGAATTACAAGACAATGTTGAAAATCTCCCTAATCAAGTTATACATGAAGAGCAAACTCAACAACCTCAATAGCAAATGCCATTAAGGAGATCCACAAGAGAAAAGAGAAATGCAATTTCAGATGATTATCATCTTTCTCAAAGAACATGAGGATAACATTGGAATCATGGAAGATGATCCAATCACTTTTCATCAAGCCATGACGAGTTCTAATTCTCAAAAGTGGATTGATACTATGAATGAAGAGATAAAGTCTATGAAAGCTAATGACATTTGAAATCTTGTTCCATTGCCTACAGGTGCAAAACCTATTGGTTGTAAATAGATATTTAAAACCAAAAGGGATTCGAAAGGTAATGTAGAAAGATATAAGGCTCGTCTTGTTGCAAAGGGCTTTACTCAAAAGAAAGGCATCGATTATAATGAGACTTTCTCTCTAGTTTCAATCAAAGACTCATTCAGAATAATTGTGAGATTAGTGGCACATTTTGATCTTGAGTTACATCAGATGGATGTAAAGACTGGGTTTCTAAATGTAGACATTGATGAAACAATTTATATAATGCAACCAGAAAACTTTGTATCGGGAGATTTAAAGAATATAGTTTGTAAATTAAAGAAATCTATCTATGGACTTAAACAGGCTTCTCGTCAATGGTATCACAAATTTCATCAAGTGATTCTCTCGTTTGGTTTTGAGATGAATGTTATTGATGATTGTATATACCATACGTTTAGTGAGAGTAAGTATATTTTTCTGGTTTTATATGTTGATAATATATTGCTTGCCAGTAATGATATAGATTTTTTGCACGAAACCAAGAGATTTTTATCAAAGAAATTTGAAATGAAAGATCTTGGAAATGCGTCTTTTGTATTAGGAATTCAAATACATCAGGATTGTGATTGATGTATACTTGGATTATCACAAAAGACCTATATAGAAAAATTGCTTAAATGATTTGGCATGCAAAATTGCAAACCAGGAGATACCCCTGTTTCTAAAGGAGACAAATTTAGTCTCAATCAATGCCCTAAAAATCATATAGAAGGAAAGGAAATGCAAAAGATTCCCTATGTTTCAGCAGTGGGAAGTCTTATGTATGCTCAAGTATGTACGCGTCCAGATATTGCGTATATTGTTGGAATGTTGGGCAAATATTTAAGTAATCCGGGATTAGATCACTGGATAGCAGCCAAAAGAGTCATGAGATATCTTCAAAAAACAAAACATTACATGTTTACATATCAGAAGTCAGATCAACTTGAGATCATTGGGTATTCTGATTCTGACTTTGCTGGATGTCAAGATAGTCGTCGATCCACTTTTGGCTATGTCTATCTGCTTGTTGAAGGAGCTATTTCTTGGATGAGTGCTAAGCAGACACTCATAGCTTCTTCCACTATGACAGCTGAATTCATAGCTTGTTATGAAGCATCTAATCATGGAATATGGTTGCAGAATTTTATCATAGGGCTGCACATTATTGATAATATTGAAAGACCACTTAAGATATTTTGTGACAATCAATCTGCAATATTATATTTAAATAACAACAGGAGCTCATCTAAATCAAAATATTTAGAGATCAAGTTCCTTGTTGTGAAAGAAAGACTTCAGAGTGGTAAAGTCTTTATAAAGCATATTGGGATAAACTCCATGGTTGTGGATCCGCTTACTAAAAGTTTACCACTTAAGGTCTTTCATGTGCATGTTGCTCATATGGGTGTTGTATCATTTGATGATATGCTACTTTAGTGGGAGTTTGTGTTTGGTTTAAGGTTCACTCTGTTTTGGTATTTTTGGTATTTTTTGGTGATCTTATAAGGTTGGACTAGTTGAAAATAGGCATGTTAGATCAAATTACATGTAATTTTCATGTTATACATCCATACTTGATCTATATCATTTAATTATGTTAATGTATGTGACCATGGATGGGTTTAGTTATGATAAATGTAACGAAAATTGCCTTGATCTTATATTGACATTGATTAATGCACGAGATTGTTATTTTGGAATAATGACATATGTTTTGGAGCTTATAAGGTTATACAATTATCTTCGTATATATATTAAGTCCAAGTGGGAGATTGTTGGATGTTGTACATAAATATATACGTGAATCAGGAATTGTATCATATGTTATTATATAAGGTTGGCCTAAATTAAGTTAATCTACTAAAGTGAAAGGCTATGGGCTATAAATTAAGGTGTGGAATTTAATGTGAAAAGTGTGGAGTACAATGTGTAGATACCTTTTCATATTCCTCTTTTCGTGATGGGTGAAAATGAATTTATGAAACTATAGCTATAAATAAGGAGGTTATGGTCCCCGAATCAATAAGTAGTTTTCGTTTAGGTATCCCATTGGCCAGAATTCAGGTTTTGAAAAACTCATCTTAGATTCAGAAGACCAAAACCTAAGGTGGTCAAGACTCTATCTCTTATGGCTTTAGGTACGCTTCCACTATCTAGTTTAGTTACTCGATGATTTGATATGAAATCTAATAAAGTCCAACATATGCAACTCAAATCCTAGCCCTTCACCAAGAAAAACCATAAATTTGAGCACAAAAATAGTACCAACAACATCATTTCTGTATAACATTAACAGATCCAACCATATCTTGAAAACAAACAAAAGAAAACTGACTGATGAATAACCCATGAAAGCAAAACTTTATCGGTTTTCCATGCAAGCTCTTGGATTCGATTGATTAGTTTTTATCATTAAAAGAACGAGGAGATGCTACAGACGAGCGAGTATGTATGGTTGTGTGGGTCCTATGTTCGAGCTCAGATCTCGTGCAGAGATAAATGGTTTTTTTTGTTTTATAAAAAAATAAAATTTAAATTTAATTACATATCCCTACAAAATTTAATTAATATTAATAACATAAATAAAAGGCCATTGTAAATTCATAAAAATGAGCAATATTAAAGACAGCTTCAAGATATTCGGAAAAAAAGTAAGCCTGTATAATATTTCTATGTTAGCTCAATTAGTATAAACATAATGAAGAGATTAATTTCTTTTAATTTGAAACAAATACAAATATATGAATTTAAATGAATGATAAAATTTATTTTAAGCTGAAATTTTAATATTGGCTTAATATGAAACTAAAGAACATCAACTATGTATTATTAAATAAAGAACTTTTTGAAGAAAAACAATATCATGTAGGTATAATACCTATTTCGGTGGATCTTTTTATTTAAATTTTTATTATGTATCTTTTAATAGTGAAGAAGTTTTTTATATATTAAGGCTGTGAAAAAAAATTGACTTTTCCTTATAATTATAACACTACCACTTTTTATAACAGCCATAATCTTCTTCACTCTCAAACCTGTAACACCTGGCAAAAACTCCTCATGCACTTCATACAATCTTGCTGGCAACATCTTGAGTTGTGGTGGTGGCAAAGGTTGAACTTTCTCTTGCTTAGAAATAGCTGGTGGGGTCTTGTAACACCCCGTTTCGGCTCACCCGTGAACCGACCCAGAAATGTCACCGGCGACCGAACCGTTCACTAATCTACTGGGTGCGGTTAAGTCGACCCGGATCTGCCCTCGGTGTCTCAAGATGGAGATGCAAACATGAAATGCATGGATGGGATGCGTGGGTTCTAACGTAGTCCTACATGCATGCTATGATGTGCAAGCAAAATAAAACCATGCAACGGCAAGAAATTTTTAATTAAAAATTATCCACAACAAGGGTATATAAATATTTTATCAAAATACGATAAAACATGATAATCTACCGTAGCATTCATCATTATCTATTTCGTTTCAATTGAACCGAGCCTGAACTCCAAACTCACTACTCATTCACATTTATCCATTCATTTCATATCAATCAATTTATCTAAACAAACACATCAAAATTATCATTCACGTAGCAATAACACACCGTCATTATAGATTACACGCGGCAGGTACATGTGTGCGCGGTCCCGTGCTGCTCCTCCGCGGTCCCGACAGTTTTCATCCCTCGCATTTCTCACCTACATATATATAGAAAAACCGTCAGTAACGAGTGTTACCCGCCCAGAAAATAACTAATATCAATCTGGCACAGGAGAGCAAACTCTCCTGTTGAATGAAAACCATATACTTCTCACATCAAATCTCATTCCATTCCGCTGTTTGCACCTTCCATATTACTCCTGGCCTTGAGCACAAAGGCCGAGTACTCTCAGGCAGTCGCCTTTAGTAGCCTTTGAAACCACAAGTCTAGACATGCGCTGCAATGCAGTACTCGTGAACCTCCACACTTCTCCGGGTTTGAGGAACTCAAAGGTGGAGTTGTCAGGATCCCTCGGGAATGAAACGGCTTGTACACCATTCCAGAGCCCACTATCGACTCACACATGCCCGCTTGCGTAAAACGGTAGTCAGATTTCCCTCATTCAATCTTTCACTGAAAACACAAAAACTATACATATATATAGGTCTGGGTTGGGATTTATACAATAGGCCCGAAGGCAATGTGAGCTGGATCTGAAGTTCGAAAACAAACTCGAGGGATCTCATCCTCGAGGGTTATTAATCCAAAAAACTATTGGCTAAATGGCCCGAGTTAAGTGGGATCCGATAAAGCGCCACTTAACTCGCCCTGCACATGATAAATCAAATACACAATAGAATAGCGTAAAAACAGAGAACGAGTCCTAAACAAACCTGGTAGAAGCTCCAAACGGGTCCATGCGCCTAGGCGGCGAGCTCCTACACCGTACCTACACAATCAAGCTAAAAACTAACGCCCGCATGATGAATCACACATCCTATAGCACGCACACACAATCAACACAATCACACATCAATCATCACACATCAACCTATATCAATTCTAGCAAGTCTACTTAGGCTAGTTTGCATTAGATCATGATCATTACCTAGTTACCCTAATTAGTTTCTTAGCCTCCATTTTTAACACTACTCAATCAAAGAAATTTCATATTTTATCCTTAATCAAATCTACATTTATATATATTATTATAACACACAATTCACCAATCCTAGAATGCAATTCTAATAATCAATACTTTCAAATAATTAAGTTAAAATAAATTATACCTCGTGTCGTCGAAAATCGGCGACAGCTAGGGTTTCCGTTTCGTGGCTCGAAACTCGAATTCGGCACCTAGCGGCGTCCGAAGTCCGATCAGATTGGACCAGGTGCGTTCGGCGGATGATCCGGCGAATTTCCCATGAATCCAATTTTCCGGCGGTTCCGGCGGTTTTCCGAGTGCAGTGTTTCCGGCGAGTTTTCCGGCGATGATTCGGGACGGGGCAATCAGGGGTCTATCGGCACCAGCTCGACGAGCTTGGTCCAATGGTGGTGTCAAACAGGGTAGCCGAGGCGGCGATGGCCGTCGACGGCGGCGTCGAAAATGGGTGGCGGCGGCGGCGTGCTCCGATCGGGGCTGCGGCCAGCCTCAACGGCGGTCGGGATGATGGGGGAAACGTCGGCGACGGCGAGGGGTGAGACTGGTGGTCACAGCGGCGGCGACGGCGACCGAACGGCGGTGGAATCCGGCCCGGAGTGGCGACGGCCGAGGCGGCCTCGTGGCGTCGCGGTGGCGCGCTGGCAGGCGATCGGTGGCCGGGGTTGGTCGTGGCGGCACGGCGACGGCACGACAAGGCAGGAGGCGTCGATCGGCGGCAGCATGGCATCGGCAGCACACACGGCGAGGGTTTAGGGAGGGTAAGTGTCGGGAGGGAGAAGAATACCCTCAATGGCAGTTTCGTAAATAAGTATTGACTCGATTCCTACTCGAGTCAAAATAATAACTAGTTCGTAATAAATTCTAAAAAAATCTAGAAAAATATGGAAAAATTCCATAAAATAAAACAAACACAACAACATCCAAATGACATGCTCTATAACTAATAACCCACCCGAATATAATCCAATGCGTCCTAACGCGTTATTCGGCCTAAAACTATTTCTCCGATCAAACATATAAAAAGAAAAAATACTGCATACTTTCATATATTCTGATAACTCATATCTCACCATCTTCTCGACGTTATCATCATATATTCAGGTACACCTGACTCTCATCGCTCATAACTCACGGCTGGCCTCGACTCAGCACGCGGTTCATGAAACTGACTCGACTCGAACCAACGGTTGAACCGACTGGTTCAGTAACGTAAAACCCTGACTCAAGTCACGGGTTTTACAGTCTCCTCGATTGGCCTCTTTTGCATCTAGGCCATAGCCATTGCCATCTCATGAATGGTCTCAAAGTACTCTCATGTCCTTACAAGTTTGTTTCTGCTCCTTACCCAGACAATGGATCTCTTCATCTAGGGCACTGACACTTTTGTCAATCCGGTGCTCCTCCTTGCGCTCTGCCATTGCATCTCAAGGAGGCATGCATGGATGCCCTCCTCAAGCACACACCGGTTGTGGGGTCACCTCTCTTCCAGATTTCTGAGTGCAAGTCATCTACTCAACTGCCACTAACACTGCCACGACCCACACAAACATTGGTCAGCCGATTGCTGCGAAAATAGCCATCAGCAACTTGCAGCACAAGTAACAACAATAATAACAACAACAAAATAGAATGGAAACAAAATAGCAACAACAAGAAAACAAAGGTACCTGCCAATGTAGACTGCATATCATTCAATTGCGGATCGGGCAACACACACCACGGCATTCCCAACTTAATTGGCCATGAATTGACTCTGACATCAAAATTGTGGCACCCCGATTCGACCGTTAAAATGGAGAACTGACACAAGAAGGACCTAACTACCCAAGTTGTCAAAATATGGAACCCAAGCGAGTCTAATGAAAAGATAACACCCAAAATACATGCAAGGCCACCTAGGCTTGGCTCATGCAAGTAGGACATCTTGAATGAGTTGAATTTACAAAAGGGAACTAAGTTTTTACAGAAAATCCAACAGAGTTTCTCCAGTAAATAGGAAGATGGAAAAATTTATACAACCTATTTAATTATCATTTAATCGCATAATAATCACAAAACAATTCATAACGTCATTTGACATTCATAGAACATTTCCAATGTAATATGCACACATTTCCAGATAATTTATATTACATTTAACACAAATTTTACATTCATTAGGCTATTAGCTTGCATGGTCACATGGGCCCTTTTCCTGTAATTACAAATCACATAAGCTCATCCAACCTATGTTCCTTCTTTGCTCCGTGTACCTACACAAATTGCATGGTTTCACGTACCTGAATATTTATTAACTATCAGTTCCAAGACTCCTAGAGCTTGGAGAGTTGTGCACAAAATAAGTTAGACCTACATACCAAAGAGTATTTTGTCTACGAAATAGAGAAAGTACACTTAGGTATACAAAAGCTAGTAAGCTATCATAGTATCATATCACATCATGACGCACAAGCCAACATGGGGCACAACACAAGTCTCAAGGCTGCATGACCACATCATCGTCACATGATCATAGCCTCAACACATCATCACAAATGAGGCAAATATATATCCAAAATATAACAAAGTCTCCAAGGGACATACAACACAAGCAAGTAAAAGCCCACGACACAAAATATCGGCCCAACATCCACAAGAGTTCTCATGAAATGCGCAGCTACACTGGCCAATGCCAAGCATGCTCCCTATATAATACAAGAAAATCCATTAGCATTGAGCATCATTAAGTCCCAAATAACTAGTAAGAAAAATCTCAATATTGGCAAATGGATAAAATAGTCATCCATGAGATATTGAAAAGAAACATCATATTCTCAACAACACACTAATCATAACAAGTGGCCAATAGGGCCTAGTAATAATCATAATGTTCATAATCCATACACAAGGGCTAAATAATAGTTCACGGTAACATGTAGGTAAAATGGCCAATGAGGCCTATCTGGTAATCTCATGCAGCATTGCACAATCCGAATACTCGACAGAGGCGTACATGCCAAAATATACACTAAAATATACATTGTTACCAGGTAGTAAGTTAATATCATTTACATGAGACCGTCACCGAGCATCACAGGTGGGCACTGAATAGGCCCCTCGGTGACTTCATGCATCCCATCCATCTCGTGTGAAAGTCAAATCCAAAAATGTAATACAAGTACAAGGTTTGGGCATGAAAAGTTCAAATAGCGCTAAAGTATGACTTTGAGCTGAATCTTATAACTTTGAAAATCTCATAATGGGATTTCATCCTTGAGTTTTTATTAATCTGGAAGATCGGTTAAATGACCCATAGATAGTGAGATATAATAAAACACCACTAAATATGTTTTAAGATATAAATCAAATCACATGAGCTAAGCATAAGAGAGTCCTAACAAACCTGAGAAGAGCTCATTGTCTTATCGTGGCAAACCCAACTCTGAGTGCCCTAGCAATGCGAACAACTATATGATCCTTGATGATGAATGTGTGCAATGCATGAACAGTTCTAGATGTAGCAAGGATGCATGACTTGTAACAAGAAATTAGATAGACACACAATTGATATGATAACTGTTCTCGTACATGAATTCTAATATTGTCTAATAAATTGAAGAACTTAATAAACTATGTGTTGGAATCATAAGTGTGATGTTGGTATATTTGGACCCTCAATTGGACGTAAACCCACACCGATTGAGATGTTCAAGTTGTTGGCGTGTTCGGATATTTGGACACTAAAATTAAGTTATGCTAATGCATTAAGTGGTAACATAATATCTTAACAATTATTAAAACAATCTGATTTGGTTGGTAAATTAGTTGGTAATTCAATGGTTAAATTGCCTAGGCAAATTGAGATTTGAACCTTAGAAATGTCGAATCAAACAGATTCAATTGGCTTCTGTAAGAGAATTGAGATGTCATAATCACCCACCCAATTGTGAAAAATAATTATTTTTATTAGTTAAATCTTTTATCATTTATTAAATTAAATTAGTTTCATCATGAAATTAATTAGGATCACATGATGGGTTTGTTTCAAACTAAGCACACATGAATATTATTATCATGCTGCTTAGCATTAATTAATTAATATTTTGCATGCGATTTGAAGCAGCTCATGCATGATCTAAATTTATACAGTTCAAATCTTTTTAGTGTTATACCCTTAATTAGATGATTTACGTAGCATTTTCAAATGCAGAAAACACAATCGAAATATAAATGAAGGGATAAAAATCAAAATTTTATAATAATCTAACTTGTAAAATATATTAATTAATATACTAAAATAATCTAAATGATATGATTTACATGATTCTATCAAATTCTATATGAAACAATGAAAATCATGCAAAAATGACCAAAGAGAAGGGAAGAAAAATGTACCCAGAGGAAGAGCAAGAAAGGGGAGAAAGGTTGGAAGAAACAAGGGAAAAGGGGGGAAAAGGAAGAAGGAGTGGGGTGGCAGTCAAGGCGGAAGGGGGATAAGAGGAGAAGAGATGGTGAAGAAAAAGAAGGGGCAGCTATGTTTTTAAAAAAACATAATTGCACGCTAGCTCCGCAGCACTCACTAATGAGCGCATAAGCGATGCAATGCGGAGCACATGAATGGTGACACATGCATGCCAGCACCTCATCCTAGGGTCCTAGCCTAGGAAGGAAAATAGAAAAGAGGGGAAAGGTGGGGAAGGCTACTAGGGCATAACTAGGGTTGGAGGGTACACCAAAGATATATGCGACATGACTCTAATGTGACACATGACCCTAGGCTAACTTACACCCTGAACAACAATAAGGCCATAATTTGGCAATTGGGGCCGATCGGATAGAACTTCAATGGCCAACACACCAAATGCCCAAGTCCACAACAATACACAAAGTCCCACTTAGTGCCAACCTGATCGAACTAGACTAGCTGAAAGCTAACTGTTTATAACCAAAGACAACGAGTCATAAAACCACCGAACCAACAGGCTGGGTTTCATAGAGCGTGCAGGTATGCTAAGAGTTTTAGTTTTTTAGATGGTCAAGGGTTTAAGTAAACGGGTAGAAACTTCTTAGTAATTTTTTTGTACATGGGTAAGGAAGTAGGTAATTGGATCAAAGATTTATATAAAGACTAAGAGAGACAATCCACCCCCAGCACCCCCACACCCCACACCCCCCCCCCATATTTGCAAACTCACATCATTCTCTCTCTCTCTTCAGCGGTTGTAGTGTCCCACCCCTCCCACCCATCTTCCTTGGCTCCTCTTCGAATCCTTCTTCCTTTGAGAATTGACGTGTTTGGATTAAGTTTTCATCAATTTTGCCAGGAAGAAGTGCTAGGATTTGAGTTTGGAAATTCAACAAGGTTTAAGTTAGTAAATGAAACCTAGATCACAAATTCATGAAATTCATGCATGAATACAATGAATCATCATCTTTTGTTGCTTGTTGAATTGAATTGTATATGATTTTGATGCAAATTATGTTTTTATTTAATTTTCATTGAAGAATTACTTATAATTATCATTAAAAACTATTAATTCAATCCATGATTGAATTAAATGCCATGTTTTGATGTTTAGAATTGCTATTAATAAGTTTTACAACTAGTTTTTATGATTTAACAATGATCCAAAGTTGAATTGTTAAGATATTTCTAGTTTAGAATGAGAACACTACTTCTTTGTATATTTTTCTCTAAACTTGAACAATGAAAAAATATGGTAAACTATGTTAGATTAAAAACCTGTTACAATACATGTTTGTATGTTTAGGGAGCATGAAAACCTTGATTTTATTTGATAAAAATCAGATTAGAAATAAAAAAGATCAAGAAAACCTGGGTTTGAAACCTAGCCCGCTAGAAAACCCTAGTGATGTATTAAATCAGTCATAACTCGGGCTGCAGATATCCTATTTGGGTGATTCTTTTTGTATTAGAAACTTCATGATGTCTAATTTATGTTCCTAAAATTTAAATATTTTTGGATTAATATCCCAGTAGATAAGAATTTTTAAGTCAAGGATGTTTAACTCATATTCATGTTTGATATGCGAATGTATGATGTTTTTATTAAATAAATTTCTCTTTATAAATAATGTTAGCATGTTGATTGTTTGTTTGAATAAAATCATGTAATGTCATGACATGCATGTACATTCATGTAATCTAGCTAGGTAATTAATATAGACATGTTCGGTTATTCAGTCTAGGAGGATAAGTTAAAGGACGATGAGCTTAGGCCAGATCAACAATCTAGGTTTGTATTTATTCATATTTAGAGAATTGTAAGATCCTCTATGTTTATGCGTGATTAGCTAGATTAATCGAATGTTTGATGCTTTCAACATGTTATCATGTTATATTAAGTTATGTTATATATGCCTATGTATGTTAAGTAATCATGATTTAACACATGTTGTGTAGCACAAGGCTTCATCAATTGTTATGTGACACAATGCAGAGACTTAGCAACTAAGTTTTAATATAGTTATCAAACGAAATGTAGCTCTTGGGCATCTTCCTTAGGCAAAACTAGAATCATTAAATACTGATTATTGTCTTGAGAATGCTATTGATCATTAGTGGTTTCTTAATGAGATCTAAATATCCAGGTTGTGATGATATGCTTGAAAATAGTCACAAGGACCAAACTCTATTTTTTAATGTGATTTTTAAATAATTCTACCACAAGGGTTTAGTTAATTATTTTTGTAATGACTATTGGCTATGTCAAAAGGGCTAGTCTATTTGTTTTCTAATAGCAATATCACAAGGAGTAGCTAAATGATATATTGTAGGCAAAGTCACTAGGGATAGTCAATATGTATTCAGTTTTCTATTGAAGTTAGCTCACAAGGAGTAGCTAAATGATATATTGTAGGCTAAGTCACAAGGGCTAGTCGTATTCAGTTTTCTATTAAAGTTAGCTTACAAATAGTTTCATAAGGAAATAAAATTGTTAGTAGTTAATTGTTTAGCCACTTTATGTAATGTTATGATATTATAAATGATAATATGCGATTCTAATGTTAAATTAAGTATTAGTTTATGCTATTAGATTATTTTAGTTTATTTAAGTTAAGTTATGTCTGGTTGATGAATGTTATGATTAAGTAATGTATGTTATGAATGATGTTTATTCGGTTTTCCATCATCATTTAATCAAATTTAGTTTAAAAATATTTTCTTATTATGTATACTACATATCTAAGTAATGGATTTAGTATCTTCTAAGCAAGTTTCTCAATGAACAAAGTCTACTTTGTACTGTAGGTATAAGAGACTTTTAGATCAATGAGATGTGAATACTTCACAATTAGGATTTTATTTATGTTATTTTCATGTTTAGTACAACAAAATAGTAGACTTTTCCCAAGAGGTAGTAAGACAATTTTGTAAATTAAGTTTGTTTTTTTATTTAGTTTTACATGGATACAATTGTCGATCAGTTCAATAAAAATATTTTGATGTGTTTATTATTTATGTTTATGCATATGCATTAGGAGATGACACTAGTAATGACCCTAATTTAGTTATTATTCATATTAGAAAATTGGGGTCGTTACAAAACCAGATCGGAAATATTACGATCATGTCGAGTCATACCTAAGTTGATTAATCTGCAACACTCAAACTAAAATAGAATGAATCAAGACTCAAGGTGTCTTGAGAATAAAGGGCACTTATTAGATACACAACTAAGGACACAGTAAGAAGGTATGAATAGATGCGTGCAATAACCTAATAAGGAAACTAAGTACAATGACACGACAAAAAATACCTAGCATACAACAAGAACTTTACTATATAAGTAGATAAATAAGAGAGTAACCTCATTAAAAGTAATTCTTATAACCTGAAATTTGAGCTTCCTATCTAGTGACCTGTTATTATAATTGAACTATTGATACAAATTGGTGAAGAAATACACTATATATGCATCAAACAATACATACAAATGTGCATCAAATTCAACAAATACATCAAAAAAGCATACTAAGTAGCACACTAAGTACAAGTGTATGTGGCAACTCGCTATCCTTTCATCAATGTTAGCTCAACTCAGAGGAATACTAAGCCTACATATATAATATGAAAAATGTCACTAACTAGTATCACTAGTCCTTAAGTAACTAATACAAGACGGTAAGTGGAAGTTGACTCCTATGAGTAAACAAAATCATACACATAACTCCATAGAAATACTCAATGGTTATCTACTCGAAGGCCTCCCAACTTGAGGTGGGGAAGCACCCCACTAATAAGCTGTTGAACTGTGTAGTTCTTGGTAATACCAACCACTGGTCCCGCTATCGGGAATGAATCATCTTAAGCCCTCTTTAAACCCCATATCACCCCTAGCCAACAGCATAAAGGTCAAGTAACTTCTTGCATTTGCCTTTAGTACCATCTGATACTACAAGTCTAGACACGTGCTATACACAATACTATCCATCTACTGCACACTTACTCGGGTATGAGGAAGCTTAAGATGTGGAGATGTCAAGGTCCTTTAGGAATGGAATGATCCTTTCACTAATCTAGATCTCACTGCAACCTAAGTAAAAATCAAAGTAACGATAGACTAGAGCAATAAATATAAGAAGTGAGTTTTAATAGACTTGTGGTCCAAGCTCCAAGTGTGTTGTCTCTAGTTATGATGAGTTCGGACTCTATAACACATCTGAACTAATTGCTCAACTAAATTCAAACAACTCTATGCACGATTGCCTATGTTTACTCACATCAACAAATAAACACCACAAGGAAAAGGTAACACTAAATAAATGAATAAATAAGCAAACAATCAAAAGGATTACTAAGAATTGATCACCCACACAACTTATGAATAATAGTAAATATATAGATAAAAGTAAATAAATAGGCAACTAAATAAGAATAAAAATAAATAAATAAATAAATAACAAATGAACAAAAATAAATAAATAAATAACTAAAAAAATAAATAATAAAGGACTAAACAATAAAATTAAACGTGAGAAATAGATTACCAAGACTAAACAACAATGTAAAACTACTACGTATGCAAAACCCCATTTTTGAGTTAGGGTTTTACCCAATTTTAGTTTTTCCCTGGTCGGGTTCGTATCGAGTCGGTTCGAGCAAGCTCGAACCAGGCTAATTTTAAGAATATATGTATGAGGCCCAGATGGTCATGTGAACATGTTATAGAGGTTGAGTATGCCCGACATGCATATAATAGTTTCAGTTATGATACAGTAGAGCATGAGTTATCAGTGTATACATGAGGTATACATATGATTTTTATAAGTTAGCCAGGATTTTGAGCCTAGAGCTAGGCTGTTGCAGCTTTAGTATCCGTTTGGGATTTTCATGGTATCTCATTGCTACATCATACGGATTTTGCATCATCGGATTGTGTCTTGTGGGCCCAACTCGATTGTGTTTAGGGTTTCGAGGCCTACTTACCCTTCTTGCCTCGGTTCCCACCTATAGAGTCACTTTTAGGACTTAAGTCAGTTTTGACTTTGGACGGTCTCGATCAGAGCTTTCCATCCATATGTATATTGCATATACCCATAGGTGGGTCCCACTAGACCATGAGTTATGGGATATTTAGATCGTGTGACATGGCATGATTTGAGCCATCCACATCAATCCTAGTTTTCTCCTATTTATATTTCAAACATTTCCACTGATTTTCAGAGTTACACCCTTTGGCGCCGCCGGATCGGTATGGTCGTGACCACCTCGTGGCCGGCTATCAGTCCGTACCCACGATCGCCACGAGTGCCATTGTAGTCATTGTCGGAGAAGACGTTCTTGATGCTGTTGTCGCCACCTATTCAGGCCATTTTCTGGCACCAGAGAGTGCCCTCTGGCAAAGCTGACCACCTCGATAACTTCCCCTAACCGAGATCTACGGTTTGGGAATGACACTGACCTTCGTCATGGCGGCGATTGCCGCCGGTGATGCACACTTGCATGATGGCATTTTTAGTTGTTTTCGGCTGGACACTGCTGGCCATCAGCCCAGATAGGTTTATCTCATTGAGCCTGACATTGTGAGACCACCCACGACCACCACCGCAGCCACGAACACCCCTGTCAACGTCACCACACTCGACGGCAATCTGCCCCCTTTCTTGCTGCTTTCCAACCAGCCAGTGGCCGGACTCCGCTGATCGTCACCACCAACAGCTCCTCCTTGACGCCCCCTACTGATCCTGACAGGCGGTGATCCCTGCCATGCCACCGTCGGTGTTTTCCAATGACGGGTACTGCCGCCCCCATCCGGCCCATTTGCTCAGTTCGCACTCCGCCTGCCCGCGTCTGCGTCTGCCTGCCCGGTTGTGTTCACCAGGCCACCATCCCATGTCTGAGTTGGCCCGTGGTTAGCTGGTGTACATGGGGTGGGTTTTTATGTGAACCCCCTCATTCGCCCACTTCCCCTCTTCTTCCTCCTTCCACTCTTTCCCAACCGTTCTTCTTCACCTCTCCGCTCCTCCTTCCAGCCCCCTCCTCTCCTAATTCTTCTTCTTCCCTTCTTCTTTTCGGTGTTGTTCTCCTTTTTCTCACAGAGTACCTTTTTTCCACTTTGTATTTTATTTTTCATATCATTTATTTTGTTCACATAGAAACCTCGATTAAGGCATGTAGATTAGTTGTTATCTTCATTGTTATCATATTTATTAAATGATTTACTTGATGTCTTGAAAAAAGTTAAAAAGTTATTACTTTGATAAGCAAAATTGGTAGATTTGTTAAAAGGTGTGAAGTTAACATAGTTAATCACCACATCAAAAGTAAAATATGATAAAGTTTAGATTTTTATAAGTATGTTGTGTTGAATTTTTCTAATCTATGCCAAACAGTAAAATTTAACTATAATTGCTGGGATCATCACTACTTTATATAATATGACAAATCATAATTAATCATAAAACTGGATACAAATAAAATCCTAAATTATTTGATGACAAACTGTAATTGATTATCTTAATTAACCAACTAAGAAAAATTATCCGAATAGGAATCCTAAACTAAAAGATATAAGGGGATGAGATTGATTAGCTCAAAATATCAATTCACGCCGTCGGAGCCAAGCAAATATTGTTTGATTTGACATCATTCAATTTTCTCCATATCTCAGTCTTTACGAGATGTATTCTACATGGGTTGGCGAGAATAACTACTATGATATCTCAAAGTATTTCCCTAATTTTACCGAGATCTCAAATATGATTAGCGTAATAGGAATCTCATGTTAAATTGATCAGAATCTCTCGGCATTTCAAGATCTAAATTTCAACTTCAAGAATTCAATAAAGGGTTATGACACAAATTACGACCCAATGCACCGAGATCTAGTTATATAGACATCATGGAATCTGCTAGCATAAGCTTACACCGTAGTAGATGTTTTATGATAGTATGTGCCAAATGAAGTTTTTGGCATGATAAGTATGTGATCTTTACATTGTGTGCATGTCATCTCGTTGAGTCACGTTAGGTTATATTCATCCATTTCGTTGCAAGAATGGCATCATTAATTAGGACTTGAGTAGGGTTTGCATTGCTAGGCCATGTGTAGTCGAACTTCTTACAGTAGGATTAAGAGTTTTACTCCCAGGTCCGTTAGGACTCTCCCACTGTTTGATCTCTAATTAGCTTTGTCGTAGATTTGATTTAGACGTGGGATAGAGTTGTGGAGTTTTATTAGATCCCATCATTTAATCGATTTTCTTAGCTATTTAATAAAACTTAAACGATGAGATCCCTTTGTGTAATTTCAAAAGTGATAAGATCCACCTCAAAGTTGTTTCGGCGCTAATTATAAAACACCCTTTTTAAGTCTAATATGTATACTTATGAGTGTTTCTGGGTTTTCAATATGAAAGAGAGTTACGGTATGGTATGTAGCCTACACTATGTACTCTTTGAACCCTTGGGGGTGTATTGTATAATGCAATACATTTTTAGAATTTGTCGCATTTGGTTTTGAGCCATGTGAGTACATTAGTGGATATATATGAAGGTTGTTGTAAGTGTGTTGCTTATATTATGATTTTTATGTCAGAGTTCGCGCCTCATGCCAAATCACTTTTTTTATGTATGTTTTGTGATGGTTTTTCTCTCCTCCCCTCTTATTATCTGCTCTTGTAGAATTTCTAGAAGTTTTAATGTCTTCCATGGACATGAGTACCTTTTCTGTCTGCCAGTTTGATATTAGTTATTTGGGACTAGTAGTCAACATATGTTCACATTTTCCCCTACCACTCTTAGAGGTGGTTGTCCTAGACAGAGAGATTGTACAGACTTATGGAGCATGTTGGTTATTGTGTTATGTTGTGTTTTCCGTGCACTTTATTTTGTGCTATGTACTTATGATTTTGGTTGAATAATGGTGGTCTTCAAGGCTTATGACTATGTATGATGGTGACTGTTTGGCGAGTGATGATATGACATAATAGATTTTTTAAAGATATTTTGTTTTCCCTGATTATATTTCATCAATTTTGAAGATAAAATATTCTAGGGTATGTAGGTCTAACCCATTTAAATGGGTACCCTCCAAGCCTCGATGTCCTAGAACTGATTGTAATAACGAATATTTAATTGTTATTTTTATTTTGATAGATTTTAAATTCTAGATATATTTATTTCTTGAGACAAATATAAATTTATACTCAGTATTTTCAACTAGGATAAAATGTTTCTTTGTATTTGGACACATATATGGTATCTATACATAGATTGATACATAAAAAAGGTTGATTATATTTGTTATGAGATAGAAGATCAACATCTAAGGGGAAAGGGGTGTGAAAAGCGCAATCGGTCGAGGCGAATTTGACTAGTTGCATAAATAGCTAGTTTTACGATTGTGAGTGTATAGAGATATGAAGACTGTACTAGTGCTCCTCCCACCTAGATTACTTTGATATGTCGGGTGCTACATAATGTAGCACATTTTTAGAATTTTTCCCACGAACAATTGTTCCCTTGCCATTCAAGTACCATGGTGGGTGCATATGGCGACTAAAGTGAGAGTGTAAGTGTTTTATTTTATTTTATGTATATATGCTTTGTTGTACTGTTGAGCCAGCAAATCTCTGGAAGCTTTCATGCATTCTGTCTACTTATTGCTCAATGAGTTGATTATGAAGTCTCAGTCTTTTTGTGGATGCATTGACATCCACTTGCCAGTTTGATTATTTCCCAAGTTATCTACAAGCTCAATGATCTCTTGATTACTAGTGTTTTCTTGTTATGTATGTAGGTGAGTTTCCTTGGCATTGGCCAGTGTAGACATGAGGATCTACTGGCTCATGGGAGGCATGGTGTGGATGCTTTGTGTTTTATGAATTTGATGTCCCCTGTTATGTATTATTTTGGATTGTACTATTATGAGGGTGTTGCCTGGACTTTATGTATGGACTTTATGTACGTTTTGGAGCCGGTTATGACAATGATTGGTCTTGGATGATTTGTGTGTGTTATGGTTTATTTGCTTAACTACCTTGTCTTTGAGGGGGTTAACATTGGGGAAATTAGCTTACAAGTTTTTTGCAGGGCATGATAAACTCCAAATTCTTGGACTTGATGAGGAGCAATACTAGATATGTGAAACCCCTATTTTGCAGCTATGTGTGTTTGTAGAAGAAACATAGACTAAAGGAGCATACGATTCTTTCCACTTGAAGGGTCCATGTGAAGTCCATTTGTTAGGGTTTGATGCCCTAGCATCTGACAATGTTTTGTGAATTAACCCCTTGCTCATGTTAAGGGAATGTGGGATAAGTAACCATGTCCTTCATTTAACTTTTGTGCATCATGTCATCATTAATAAGTTACGTAACAACAACTTACAAGATAAGTAAAATGTCTCATGCATGGAACAAGCTCAACGTCCTAGTTGTATTGGGGGTATGCCACTTCTACAATTTAGAGCGATCATTGCATTCTCTTAAAAACCACCTCTTAGTTGTAATGGAGGTAATCTTCTTCTACAATTATGAAGGAGCATATTGGCAGCTTTAAGTTTAGAGCTTCCTTGTAGTGTATTTTGTAAGCATGCATGTATGTTTAGCCTTCATGCTGGGTTCCATCTTAAGCTTCCATGGAGGGTTGAGATCGTCTTCCACGTTGTTGTCTGATTTTAGTTCGTCCAACTAATAACTCACCACTTTATATCATTCTGATTCAGACCATCCTCACTCAAAATCGGGGCAACCTTTTATGTTTCTTAAAAATATTGTGCCGGGTCCTAATCATCTAGGGAAACATATAGATGTTTTTCTCTAGTGACTTATCGACGAGTTAAAATTATTGTGGGATGAGGGGGTTGAAACATATGACATTAAGGGGAAAATTTTCATTCTTCAAGTTGCATTGATGTGGACAATTAGTAATTTTCTGGCATACAGGATGTTGTTTGGGTGGAGTACACATGGTAGGTGTCACAGGGGTCAGTTTAGGGGATAAATTTTTCGCCCAAACTGCCACTATGCGGCATGTTTCCCTCCCTGGAAACACCAGCCAACACCACCTCCACACCCCAACGTGCTGTGGTGCACAGCGGCCTCGGACCGCACGCCTGCAAGTATCGCACGCACCCAGTCCCGGTACCGCGCCCAGCTACCAACGCATGCGTACCGTAACCAGGTTACCAGCCCCTGTACCGAACACACACACCGATCACCAAGTTGCAAGTGATTACACGCCCCACGTACCGAGTACCCTGCTCGGTGCCCCTAGACCACGGAATCACTGGTCTAGACCACGGTGCACAAACATGACGGATACATCACACCAATTACAGGATAAATCCCAACCTCTATTCTTACAACGTGAATACAGGATATATACAGGTAATCCCTCTAGACTACCCGCCGGTCGTGGACATGCAAACCCCACGACCGTGCCTCTCGACCCTCACTCGACAGGACTTCACCCAACCCTCGGCTCACCGCGCAGGGTTGCCGAACAACAGGTGTGTGAGCCTTGACCCTAAAGGCGGACGACGACTACCCCGGTAATCCCCCTTGGTGTTCCAGACCCTCCTCGGCCTGACTGCAGTAACCCCAAGGCGTCCCCTTGCCCGACCAAGTTTCACTCCCCCACTGAGATCACTCACACACTCAACTCTCTTGTGTTGTTCTGATTTCTACACAAGGATGGCATCTCCTTATATAGAACTTCCGGACTAGTGGGCACCACGTCCTCAGCATGCATCCTCACCGTCCAATCCACGATCAACGGTCCTCATGCTCCAAGCCTTGTCATCACGGATAAATGCTCGGTAGGTTGTTCAACACTCAGATAGCACCGGCCACCCGACTTGGACGCGAGAATGCTAGGGACAACCGCCAAACCCTAGCTCTCGACCGTCCCACGAGCTAAACCCCGTAACAGTCTCCCCTACCAATGAGACCCGATGTCCTCATCGGAGGTTTGAGTCCTGCCCTGCATCTTGACCCATCTCACACAAAGATTCCTTCCTGTTCCCACTTGAATCACTCCGTCTGCTCCTTCGAAGCCCCCAGGTTGACGTACCTCTGCTTCAAAAGTCCCTACTCCCTCTTATTCGCCGGCGGTAGTAGAAGCCCATACAGACAGCTATTCAAACTGGACTGACCAAATCCCCTTAGAAAACACACAAAGGAACCCGTACCTTCACTTGGTACACCAGATTTTCTCCCAAAATCTGGGCATGAGCGTCAGCATCACTTGCTCTCCACGCGGAATGATATGCCCTCCTCGTCAGGTCCGCATTTCTCCTCATTCGGCCCGTTGCACCATCCTCGGTCCACAACGTCGGAGAACTAAGCCTCGTTAGCTGACCACAATGCAGATTTTCTAGCTGCACCGTGCAAGAGGTAATGAACGTCTCACATACTCCTCCTGAGTAATGCATCCATATCTCAGCCTCTCCCGACTGAGCTTGGTTACTGGTTACCGATCTCTTTCCTTCCGCTTGTACCTCGCGTACTTCCCCATGATTCGGCAAGCAGCCCACAGTTGGGTAATCCTGGGCACTGCTCCGAACAGCGTACTCCGAGACTCGATAGAGTAACCCTGCTGTTGCTCCCTTCTTCTTCGGGAAACTGGACACCATGTCCATGAGATCGAGCTTCAAGATCTCAAGGTGAAGTTAGTGCTGCAGCATCCCAGTCACTAACTCTTTTCTATGCACCTTACCCTGTGGTACTCCCAATCAGGGTTTCACAAAAGCTGCGTTATCAGCATGTCGCCAACAACGATCACCCTAACTTCGGGTACACATCCAGACCCTTCTGAATGCCCTTCCACTGGGGAATGTGGAACCTCAGCTTTTGTCTTAGCCTATCCGTAGGACTGAATAGCCGATGTCCTTACTGGCATAGACTAACGGTATCATCTAACCAACACTTGAGTCAAGCTCCGACTTGCTCTGTCAACCAAGTTTCTCGTTATCACGATCTGAAGCTGCTAACCCTCTCTCCATGGGTCTTGAAGAAGGCGTAAGCTTCATTGTCCTCCTGACAATGAACTCAGACCAACGAGTAAACCCGCCACAGTTGGACAATGTACTCCTGGCCAGCCCCTGCTGCCTTCCACCATCCCGGCTTTTGTCTGAAGTGCGTCACTACTCCAACGGTTGCCTGGAACCCGGCCATTCCAGAATTGGCTCCGATGATCACAGCTCTTATCACACCAAAAAGCTGTAAGGTATGGCACCGACCAAACCTATTCAAAGATGACCCTACATGGCGCAATCCATGTACGAACTTCCAGTAATTGGCCAAACTCCTAGGAAGTTCTTCCCTCCAGTCACCCTTGTTGGCGTCCACTCGGCAATGGAATCCGCCTGATTCCTCACTCGCACCTTACTCGGCCAATTCTAGGGAAGCACAACTCCCCTAATCACGAACTTCACACGGCTCTTCACACAGAGAATGCTCCTTGAGCCCTGCATCGGTTGACCCTCGTGATCCACCCATCACTTCCCGACGTCAGGTCCAACTCCAAGGAACTGGGTACTTCTTCCACACGGTCACCTCCTGTAACCCATGGTGCATGACGGCTGAATTTTCCCCCATCCAGGAACCACATCTGGATCTGTGTGAGTTCGTCCGGCACCACACTCTAGTGCGCCGGCGCTGGTACCCTCCCTGGCACCAACTCGATCTGGTGAACGATCGTCCTCTCGGAAGACCCCATTGGCAACTCGGTAGACTCAGCATCTACCAGCAAATCCGGTACCCTCACCACCTGGTCCGGTTGGATCATCACCACTCCTGCAAGGCCAGTCAAGTCCCCCGTGCACTCTCGAGTCACCTGCATTGCCGACAGATGCTCCTCCCTGACAGTGCTGCACTTGACCCCGGAAGATCCTCTCTGCCCACGAACAAAACATGCACCCGCTTCATTCGCGATCAGTATACCTTCCAGCTGTGGGAACACTCCCACTCCAGCAGAACGCATGAAAGGATTCCCGAGTATCAGATCAAAATCATCGAGTTCGATGACCATCAAATCAACTCGCCCTTCATACTCCCCCAAGCAAATTCCGACATTTCTGGCTATACCTTGCACCTGTCTCGCCTGTGAGTTCACCGCCTTCACCTTGCTGGTCACGATCCTAGTCTTCAACCCTAGTTCCAACGCCATCCCATTGGAAACAAAGTTGTGCGTAGCACCAGTGTCTACTAAGGCTGAAACTGCTCTCCCGTTCACTACACATGGAACGTATATCAGGCCAGCTCCTTCCGAAGCTGAGCGTTCAGCTCGCAACGCCCCGAGTATCTGAAGGGTAGATGCTCGGGCAAGAGGCTCCTCCTCTTGGTCCTGGTCTGCATCCGCTACCAAGGCATTCACCTTACCTCGGCTCGGACACTGCTTTGCCCGATGCGGACCACCACACAGAAAGCACCCGGATGCTGGAACACCCGGCCCACGATCCCTGCTGCCTGACGCAATGTCTGGCCCCTCTTTGGCCGGAATGACCTCCTGCCCTCCCGTTGGCTGTCTCGACCGCCCTTGGTCATCTTGCCCTGGGTATCCTCCTTGACACCCGATCGCGGTTGCAAGTCCACCAAGGCGTCGGCTGCCACCAAAGCCGCAGGCAAATCGCCAACTTTCTGCTGCCTCAACTCCACCTGAGCCCAAGGCTGCAAACCAGAGATAAAGTTAAATAACTTATCTTCCTCCGACATGTTTCTGATGTCGAGGAGACAAGAGCTAAACTCCTGGACATACTCCCGCACTGTTCCGGACTGTCTCAAATTCTTGAGTCTGTCCCTTGCCACCCAGGTAGTGTTAGATGGCAAGAACTGCTCCCGAAGCTCCTCTTTTAAGGAATTCCAGGTCTCCATTCGGGGTCGACCAGCACTCCGATCCTCCTCGGTGCGAGTACGATACCACAATTTGGCATCCCCCGATAGAAACATGCTGGCAAAAGAAACCTGGCGCTCTTCGGGTATGTTCGCAGCAACGAAGTACTCTTCCATGTCCCAGATGAAGTTCCCTAGGTCCTTGGCTGACCTAGCTCCCTCGAACTTCTTTGGCTCCGGCACCTTGAGCCTTCCTGAAACCGAGCTTTCTTCGGCTGCACGGTCAACCAAACCTGGTTGAGGATATCTGGCGACAACCTGCTTTAACAGAACAACGTCAGTGTGTAAAGCCTCTATGATATCCCGGAACTCCTCCAACAGTCCCGCCGTTGCTTCATCCTTGCTACGGCTGGTCCCGGGTATGTCGCTCACCCGAGAACCCAAGTCCTTCATCCCTTCTGTTAAGGACTGTAGCTGCTCGAAGATGGTTCGCCCATCGTCGGTACTGGTTGGACCGCCCACCAGCACCTCCAGCCGTGTCACACGCTCTTGTGTGTCCATCTCTTGGTACCTCCTTGCTGGAAAGAAAAATGTGGAGACTTTCCTCTGAAAGTAGAGTCGTGCCTCGCAAAGCCTTCGGCTTTCACCGAACTCCGAGCTCTGATACCTCTGTCACAGGGGTCAGCTTAGGGATTAAATTTTTCGCCCAAACTGCCACTGTGCGGCGTGTTTCCCTCCCTGGAAACACCAGCCAACACCACCTCCGCACCCCAACGTGCTGTGGTGCACAGCGGCCTCGGACCGCACGCCTGCAAGTATCGCACGCACCCAGTCCCGGTACCGCGCCCAGCTACCAACGCCTGCGTACCGTAACCAGGTTACCAGCCCCTGTACCGAACACACACACCGATCACACCAAGTCACAAGTGATTACACGCCCCACGTACCGAGTACCCTGCTCGGTGCCCCTAGACCACGGAATCACTGGTCTAGACCACGGTGCACAAACATGACGCATACACCACAAGAATTACAGGAACTCTTCCCAACCTCTATTCTTACAACGTGAATACAGGATATATACAGGTAATCCCTCTAGACTACCCGCCGGTCGTGGACATGCAAACCCCACGACCGTGCCTCTCGACCCTCACTCGACAGGACTTCACCCAACCCTCGGTTCACCGCGCAGGGTTGCCGAACAACAGGTGTGCGAGCCTTGACCCTAAAGGCGGACGTCGACTAACCCGGTAGTCCCCCTTGGAGTTCCAGACCCTCCTCGGCCTGACTGCAGTAACCCCAAGGCGTCCCCTTGCCCGACCAAGTTTCACTCCCCCACTGAGATCACTCACACACTCAACTCTGGTTGTTCTGATTTCTACACAAGGATGGCATCTCCTTATATAGACATCCCAGCCTTAGTGTGACACCTCATCAGCTTGCATCCTCACCATCGAAGTCTTGATCAACGGCTCCCATACTCCAAGCCTTGTCATCGACCCCTTGGTGTTCCAGCAGAATTACCAGAAAGACCCCCCTTGGGTGTGGCGCAAATGCCTCATCAACTTCCTGGATGTGGCACGGTCGCCTGGCTCGACCCAGCGACCAGTACCGAACCCTGGTCCGTCTGTTCCACAGCACCCATGCGCATGCACGATAACCCCTACCGCTCCTTGGCTCGGTCACCTGCACATCTGCGCACCCGTGACTACCGCATGTCGCACGGTCGCACACGGCCCTGGTGCCCAGCACGCTCGGTCAGCGGTGCTCGGTCACTCGCACCCTACGCATCCGGAACCCGCAACTTCTACCTGCGCATGCTGCTCGGTAGAACGTCCCGGCTGCGCCTGACCCGTCACGCACCTGGAACCCGCACCACGCTCGGTACACGGTAGCGGTGCTCGATACTCGTTATCGATCATGTCCGCTACCCAACTGCTATCGGTACTGTCCGATATCTCGCCCGGTACAGCAACTCGCCCGATAGACCCCATGCACCACGATGCACTTCACACTAACACGGAAATATGCTCGGTAGGTTGTTCAACACTCGGATAGCACCGGCCACCCGACTTGGACGCGGGAATGCTAGGAACAACCGCCAAACCCTAGCTCTCGACCGTCCCACGAGCTAAACCCCGTAACACTAACCAACATAATGCTTTGTTGGACAGGCAATTCAGCCAGTAGTACTCACAGTAGATGGAGCAGACACAGGAGGCTCCCGGAATGCTTTGTACTTGTGATGTATGAATAACTTATAGAGTGAATTTCACATACTTGCCACCTATAGGAGCTGTGTATTTGAAGATATGGATAGTGTATTGCAACTTGACTTGATACTTCTGTCACATAAATATTGAACTCTTTTTGCATTTGGTTGCAGTCATCTCCTGTTCAAGTTTTTCATTTATTGACGAAAGATAATATTGCATAGAAGCAAAATATTGAAAATTAAACCTACAATTATATTTTGTTTTTTTCTTGTTCTAACTTCTAAATCGAAGAGTTACATTCAAAGAGGCACAATATTTGCCACTGCAGGTGTAAAATGAGAAGTTTCCAACCAAAACCGAGAAGGAAAATGAACAATAGGTTCTTCAGGTGAAAAGTTTAGACCTGCTCTTGAATGGATAGAGTGGATCATTTGGCCGGCTATGTAGTCAATCCATGCCCGAATGGATAGAGTGGATCAGAATGTGCATCGCCAACGCTCATGGGGAGCTGATCCACAGATTTGAACCATGTTCTAACAAGCTTGCCAGTGAATCCATAGTCTCCAAAAAGTACATAGACCAAATCTTGTCCTTCAGTTCCTGGCAGCCAAACAGCAACAATGGCATCCATCTTCGATACATAAGGTTCTATCACAAGAGGGCGGCCAAAGATGATCACGATGACACATTTGAAAGCACCGCAAACATTTGAGGGATGGCAACAGTTGAAGGAGCTTGTATAAGAGAAAAAAGAATAAAACCAAATGAACAGCGCACAATGACTACCAATGAAATAATCTTTCATAATTTGAGGGGTGGCAACAGTTCTATCCACTTGGGTCATTTGACCAATCTTCTCTGCGAGGGACATCCTCTTCACCAGATCTCTAATCCTAACACCAATAAGTTGCTTGGGATCATTGTACTTCAAAGATGTTGCTTCTCCAAATGATGCCCAAAGAACTAACAGCAACAATCCCAGCAAAAACGCTTTTGGAGTCCCCATTTGGATCCAACCTCAGGGGTCTTATCTCTACTAATAACTGCGAGTTTTAAAAACACAGACAACAAAAAGCAATCATTCATGCTGTTACAACTCTTGAAAGCACTCAACTGATATAATGACGAGCAAAGATCATTCAAGAACCAATTCACAACTCAAATCTAATCTGAGCAAGAATAATTACATACCAATCTTTTGACATTAAAGACAAGCAGTAACTACACCACAGCCATACATTACATGATATTAAAAACTCTAAAAAAGTCTCCGACCCACAAAATAAAAAAACCAAGAAAATGGTTACATTCGGCAGGTAATTAATTCTTATCAAATGCTCAAATAATGACTGATTAGAAAGATCGGATCTTCCCACACTAAGCACAACACAGTCTATCACGTACTGCATTATACTTCAAACTAAAACAAAACCACACAGGGCAAAAAAGAATAAAAAGAAACATATTGAATCCATCACATGCATAGTACCTCATTGGAGAAGTATTAATCAAAAACCACAATAAAGAAGGAATCTTCACCATAAACATGAAAGACAGACAACCACCAACATGAATAACATGCAACGCAACTGACAAGGACAAATAGCCACAAATCCATCAAGAACTCCTTCAAAAAAGCAGGACCCATGCCACCGAGAAGCCAGAAGAGAGTTAAAACCACACAAACAATGCCCATCAAAGAGCACAAATCCACCACATCCAGATGCCAGAAGAGAGTAAAAGCTACACAAACAATGCCAATAAATGGGAAGACCCACCACACCCACAAGCTAGAACAGAGTAAAAACCACACAAAAAATGCCCATCAATTCACAAACAATGCCATTCCTCGCCGCACCCGCACCCGCACCCGCGCCTGCTCCCACACCCGTGCCTACGCCCGCGCTGCCGCCCTCCCTCTTGCCCACTCCCGCGGTGCCGCCGCCCTTGCTCCTCCGCCACCATGCGAGAAAGAACGGCAGTGGCACGTCGAGCGTGGATGCGACTAAGGTCCTCAGCAACGCAAACGGGGCATGACGGTGTGAACACAGCCTAGGGTGCGGGCTCGGCTGTGGGCGTGGGGGCGTGGGGGCGTGGGGGGTGGGCACAGGCACTGGCAGGGGAGCACGGCGGTGGATGGCGAGGGCGGTGGCGGCGTAGACTGCAGTGGGAAGAACTAGAAATTTATTTTTTTAAGAAAACAGATATGGGCCATAACCAACCCACATCGGGACCTGCAGTAGCCCCAAGGTATTGTGTGTGTGTATATATATATACATAGGCTATAATGAGCGCCCAGAAATTTTTTTGTCCCGGAGTTTGATCTGGCCATCCCAATGATAGCCCAAATTTAGTATCTAAAAAAAAAAATAAACCCACGGGCTGGCGTCGGTTGAGTCTGCCCGGTCATATCCGGCCATGTCTGGCCGATCCACGGGCCAAATCTGACCACAGGGCGGCCGGGCCGGTCACAGCCTGAATTGGCCGCATGGCCTTATGGGCCAGCGCGGCCAGATTGGGTTGCTGCCGGCCAGGTTTGACCACCGCTGGCCAGACCTGGCTGTCCCCCGACCTGATCTGGCCGGGGAAGATGCTTCAGCAGCGGACGCCGCTCATGGTGGATGCCATCTACGGCAGCCTCGATCTGATGAGGCTGATCCTTGCCGTCGAGCTGCTGTCGACGTCAACCAATCCTGCTTCCCTGATGGCGGGCGTCATATCGACTGCATCGGGATCGGTAAGGGGGTGTCGGCGCATCTGGGGGTGGCACATCGGGGTCAAGGGCACTGAGTGGGGGCGTCGGCAATGGGAGGTGCGACGCCCCATCCCATTCGTGCCGACGGCGACATGGGTGGCATGAAGGGAGACGGTGACATCACAGACACCGACGACGGCGAGCCCGGGATCAGACCCATTGTAGCTGCGGCCATCCCCATGGCCAAGGTGGAGGAGCGGGGGAGGGGATGGTGGAGCCGGTGGAGATGTAAAGAGGGCAGAGCCGTCGGTGGAATGGGCAAAGAAGCAGACCCGCCGTGAGCAGCCGGTGCCATCCTTGCAGAGGCGGGTCCGGTACTGCACCGGTTGGAGCCAGCACTCGAAGACGCCGTGGGCGTACTCGCAGAGGTTGCCCAGACGGCACGCCCCCTTTTGGAAGTCCGGGCAGGGGACGCAGTTGTAGTGGTACTTGCAGGGGTCTGGCTGGCGCGCATTCTCGCCAGGGTGGACGAAGGGGCACTCCATCCAGTCGTGGGAGTACGCTCTCTAGCACGGCCGTACCTTGAACGAGAACATCTGGAACTCGTCCAAGGCATAGACGGTGTTCTTGATGTACGCCATTGATGGGTCGATCAGGTACTCCTTCTTCTCCGATGCCGCTGCCAC
Source organism: Piper betle (assembly GCA_033002965.1). Taxonomy (NCBI): domain Eukaryota; kingdom Viridiplantae; phylum Streptophyta; class Magnoliopsida; order Piperales; family Piperaceae; genus Piper; species Piper betle. The sequence continues at coordinate 118,126 of JAURVB010005355.1, forward strand.
AGCCGAAACTCCTCTGTTGTAGAATGGTAGGAGCTTCTCCTCCAAGCTCCACAACCAATTCCTTGCCCTTGGAAGGCTTGGAACTCTGCTTTGCTGGTGCCATCTTGAAGGTGAACTTCCTGGAAGAGAGGGGATGAAGAACAACAGCAAGAGGGATGGAAGAAGGGCTGCAATTTCAGCAACCAAAGAAGAGAAGAAGAAGGAGAAGAAGGACGCCCTGGTGTCTTGGGCTCCAAGAAAGGGGAGAGGGATGGAGCAATCTCCAAGAGGGTGAATTTGATTTTCAAAACAAAAGTTGTTACACAATTCTGTTACAGCCCCCTTTTGTAGGCATCTTCCCTAGTGAAATGACCCAAATGCCCCTACCCAATTACCCCTACTAACAACCCTACTCATCTACTAACAATATTCATAACAATTCCCTCCCCATGAAACACAACCTTGCCCTCAAGGTTGCAAATACAACAAATTACAGACATCAACTTTCCATTTGCGTTGCAGCTGGGAGAGATGTATGGACATGAACACCCGCAACTACCGAAGCTTTCAATTGAGATATGTGGAAGACGTTGTGTATTTGAGAATCTGCTGGTAGCTGCAACTCATAAGCAACTTGACCAATGCGCTTGGTGATTGGAAAAGGACCATAAAAGCGAGCAGCTAGTTTGTTTGATCGCTTGGTTCTCAAGGAATTTTGTCGGTATGGCTGGAGTTTCAAATAGACCTGCTGCCCCACTTGGAACTCAGCATCACGGCGCTGGAGATCATGGTAATGTTTCATCCTCAGCTGTGCCGCCGCTAAATTGTCCTTCAATTCCCTCAACAACTGATCTCTAGTCCTCAGCACCTCATCAACCTCGGCTGTCTTAGCTGTTCCGGGAATGTATGACAAAAGAGTGGGTGGCTGCATATTGTACACGGCTTCGAAAGGACTCATTCGGATTGCAGATTGGAAGCTGGTATTGTAACAAAACTCAGTCCATGGCAGCCATTTAACCCAAGTATGAGGTCTATCTGCTGTAAAACATCTCAAATATTGCTCCAACACCTTGTTTATTGCTTCGGTTTGGCCATCGGTTTGAGGGTGATAGGCGGAGCTGTAGTTGAAGGCGACCCCTTGTAAGCTGAAAAGTTCCTTCCAAAAAGCACTAGTGAAGGTTGGATCCCTGTCACATACAATCGAAGCCGGCATTCCATGCAATTTGAAAATTTCATCAAAGAACAACTTGGCAATAGATTGAGCCGAAAAAGGATGAGCAATAGGAAGGAAATGGCTGTACTTGGAAAGCCTATCAACCACCACAAAAATGCCATCTTTTGCATGACTCTTTGGCAATCCACTAATGAAGTCCATGCTAATGGAAGTCCATATTTGTTGGGGTATAGGAAGTGGTTGTAATAATCCAGCTGGTGCTAACGTGGAGCTCTTGAACTTTTGACAAATGTCACAATTCTGCAAATAGCTCATCACGTCCTTGTGCATCCGAGACCAAAAGAAAACCGCTCTAAGTCGCTTCAAGGTCTTTTGAATCTCCTCATGAGTACCATCATGGAACTCTTTCAGAATGATGGGTATAATATCCATTTGGGAAGTCAAGTAAATCCGGTGTTTGTAAAATAAGATGTCGTCCCTCACTTCCCACCTTGAGGACAGCTTGTTGTCAGCACATTGCTGTTTCAACTTCAACAAATGCTCATTGGTAGTATAGGCTTGTTTTATCACCTCTAACCAACTTGGCAAAGCCACTGAGAGTGCTGCACAAGAGAGCGTACCTGTTTGCTTGGACACATTACCGACGGTTTCCAGCAAGTCGCCTTCCTGCTGTCTTGACAAAGCATCAGCAACTCTATTTTCCTTCCCGGGTTTGTATTCGATGACAAAGTCGTATCCTAACAGCTTCACCAACCATTTCTGTTGTGCCATGGTATGAATCTGCTGATCCCATAAAAACTTGAGGCTAGAATGATCTGTTCGGACCACAAATGATCGACCCAACAAGTAGTGACGCCACTTTTGGACAGCCAACACTAAAGCCATCATCTCCCTTTCATAAGCTGACAGCAATAAATTTCTCCCATTCAATTTCTTACTGAAAAATGCAATGGGCTGGTTTTGTTGCATCAAAACAACCCCTATTCCCATCCCACTCGCGTCACACTCAATCACAAAGGGTATATCAAAGTTTGGTAACACCAGCACCGGAGCCTTTGTGAGAGCTTGTTTCAGGTCATGGAAGGCTTGTTCCGCTAGAAGGTCCCAATGATAAGCATCCTTTTTCAGTAAATCCGACAATGGAGCTGCTAGAGTACCAAAGCCCTTGATAAACTTTCTATAATACCCAGCCAATCCCAAAAAGCTCTTATACTCTTAACTGATCTCGGCGTCGGCCAATTCACAATAGCCTCTATTTTTTCCTTGTCCACGCCAACACCTTCGGATGAAATAACATGTCCCAAATACTGAATTTGACGCAACCCAAAAGAGCATTTTTCCTTCTTAGCATACAACTCATGTCTAAGCAATTCAGCTAGCATCAACTCAAGATGGTATAGATGTTCATCCCAACACTTGCTGTATATAAGAATATCATCAAAGAAAACTAATATAAATTTTCTGAGATATGGAGCAAATACCTCATTCATCAAAGCTTGGAAGGTGGAAGGGGCATTGGATAATCCAAACGGCATAACCTTGAACTCATAATGCCCATGGTGTGTCCGGAAAGCTGTTTTGTGGACATCCTCTCCATGCATTCTTATTTGATGATAACCTGACCTCAAATCCAGCTTAGAAAAATAGGTAGTACCATGTAATTCATCCAAGAGTTCATCAATGTTGGGAATGGGAAACTTATCCTTTATCGTTGCCTTGTTGAGAGCTCTATAATCAACACACATCCTCCAACTTCCATCTTTCTTCTTGACTAGCAACACCGGAGCTGAATAGGGACTTGATGTAGGCTGAATTACTCCATCCTCCAGTAATTGCTTTACTTGTCTCTCAATTTCATTTTTCTGGAAGTAAGGATACCGATACGGTCTCACGGCTACCGGCATCGTTCCCTCCTTGAGGTTCACATGGTGGTCATGAGGGCGTGTAGGTGGCAGCCCCTTGGGTACAGAAAACACTTTGTCAAACCTTTGCAACAGCTGATCCAATCCATCTTGTTGTTGAGCTGTTAAAGTAGTTTCCGGTAGACCCAAACCCCTGCTGTTCACCACTTGCAAATTCATCAATAACCCCTGTTTTCTTTGTTTGAAAGATTGTGAAATACGCTTCTTATCACACAACTGATCCGGAGGAGTGATCTGCCCTCTTAACTCCACTGTTTTCTCTTTATCTTTGAAGGACATCGTGAGGGATTCAAAGTCCCATAGGATTGGCCCCAACGTCTTCAACCATTGGATACCCAAAACGATGTCAATCTCTTCGAGCTGAAGTATGAAAAATTCCGAAGTTGTAGCATATCCTGGAAATTCAATCTTGATAGCTGAACACCTTCCCCCACAACTCATTCGGTCGCCATTGGCAATCTGAACTTTGGGTCCATTGCTGGTTTCCTTTGGCAACTTCAATTTCTGAACCAGCTTTGCATTCACAAAATTGTGGGAGCTTCCCGAATCAATCAGAATTGTCACTTGGTGTCCACCCACTCTTCCGATAACCCTCATGGTGTTTGAGGTAATGATTCCCGTCAAAGCATTCAAGGAGATGGCTGGAGTAAGGGAGTCATCTTCCGGGTCACTATCGTCCTCCTCCGACATTTCCTCCTCCCTTTCCACTTCAATGACGAATAACCTTTTACACTTGTGTCCGGGTACAAATTTCTCGTCACACCTGAAACACAATCCAGCCTCCTTTCTCTCTTGCAATTGCTTGATGCTGAATTTCCGTCCATGAGGAATCTCCTTGAGTTGCTACTGCTTTGCTGCTACCCCAACATCAGCCTTGACCGACCCAAAACTTCCTCCCTTGTTAGACGTTCCAGCTGCATATTGATATCCCCTGTTCATTGCTCTCCCAATTGTTGCTGATTTCTGATTCACATGGTTCTCCAAATGTCTAGCCAGCCCTTGAGCGTCCAATAAGGTGTCCGGCTTCCTAGCTTTCACCTCCATTCTCAATTGAGGCTTGAGACCACAAGTATAGCTGCTGATTCTCTGCTTTTCAGTCATGCTTCCAGCTCTAGTGGCCAACCGGTTAAATTGAACGGTGTACTCTTGAACTGATGTGTCCTGTTTTAACCGAGTAAGGTCGCCATAAAAATCCTCATACTCCGAGGGACCAAACTGAAGATTCATGGCTTCCTTCAATTCAGGCCAGCTAGGCGTCCCATGATGTTCTTGCAGCATATCAAACCAAATTTGTGCATCATCCTCCAAATGAAAACTTGCCAACTCAACTTGCAATCTCTCTTGGACGTGGTGCAGCTTGAAAAATTTTTCTGCCCTACTAAACCATGAAATTGGGTCCTTGGTTCCATCAAATTTTGGGAAGCTGATCTTGGAGCCTTTCAAGAAGTCTTCATTTGAGTCATCATAGGCAGCAATATCCCTGCAATTTTGGGCAGCACCTTCCTGGAAATTTTGTCGAACAGGTGCTCTTCCTCTCCTGCCCATACCGATTTGCTTCCTTCCTCCTTGCAACAACGCCTCTTCCAGCTGTTCTTGGTGGTTCCAACCCTGCAATCCATCATCACAAGGTCGCCTACCAAGCAACAAATCATCATAAGATTGCCTACCCTGCAATCCATCCTCACAAGGTCGCCTACCAAGCAACCCATCTTCACAAGGTCGCCCCATCCCTGCTGAAATTTGTTGTGCTCCTGGATGATGATCAACCATACCCTGCAACAGCCCCTCATGGTGTCGCCCCCTCTCTGCTGATGTCAACAACACCTCTTGGGGACGTTCAGCATGGGATTCCAGCACCTCTTGAGGGCGTCCAACATGGGATTCCAGCAATGGATCATCCCTCTCCATCCCCATTGCAGGAACCCTCCCCTGAATTGTCCCAATCCCTTCTCTATTTCCCAAACCATCACTTCTTGATTGCAGTAATAACTCAAATTTTGATGACATATTGGTAATGGCAGCAATCAATTGATCTTGAACCTTCCTAATCTGGGATAATTCATCAAGATGGGGTGAAGAAGACGTACCTCCCTCGACCTGCTCTGATACCAATCTGGTAGGAGCTTCTCCTCCAAGCTCCACAACCAATTCCTTGCCCTTGGAAGGCTTGGAACTCTGCTTTGCTGGTGCCATCTTGAAGGTGAACTTCCTGGAAGAGAGGGGATGAAGAACAACAGCAAGAGGGATGGAAGAAGGGCTGCAATTTCAGCAACCAAAGAAGAGGAAGAAGAAGGAGAAGAAGGACGCTATGGTGTCTTGGGCTCCAAGAAAGGGGAGAGGGATGGAGCAATCTCCAAGAGGGTGAATTTGATTTTCAAAACAAAAGTTGTTACACAATTCTGTTACAGCCCCCTTTTGTAGGCATCTTCCCTAGTGAAATGACCCAAATGCCCCTACCCAATTACCCCTACTAACAACCCTACTCATCTACTAACAATATTCATAACATAGAAGTCAGGGGAAGACGAGAGCGGCAGCAATTCCGAGGCAGAGCTGGAATTGGCGGCCATGGCCATGGTTAAGCAGTCGGGCGCATCGACGGCGGCGACGAGGAGCTTGGACAGAGCAAGCTTCTGGCTTTGTAGCTTGGGTGGCGAGACGACAACATCGAGAGGGTGGTGGCTGCCAGAATCGACTGCAGCGACGTCCGCGCCGGCAGCGAGCAGCAGCCTAGACGGCCTTGACGGGGTCGGGTGAGCCGCTGGACACGGCGCAGTGGAGGGCCATGCTGTCGTCGGGGAAGCAGGACCGGTTGACGTCGATAGTGGGCCCAGCGGCCATGATCAGCCCCATCACTGTGGCCAGGATCATTGCGCCCTTACGGCGGTGGCCAGACCCGGCCGGCAGTGGCAGGAGCGAAGGAGGGGGCGAAGATTTCTTTTTTTTGTTTTTATTAAATTTAGGCCGTCCATTATAAACCGCCCAGATTAATGCTTTGACTGAAAAATTTTCCCGCCCCGCCCCATACTAAGAAAAATTTTACCCATATAAATATTATTAATTTTTTATTTATTTGATACTAAATATATGAACCTTAATTCTTATATAAATATAACACAAGCTTAATTATAGCTTGTTTAAAATAAAATGAAAGTGGAGGTAAAGGTGATGTCGGTGGTATAGTGGCGACGAGAGTGTTGCTGTGACAGCGGTGTGTGGGCAACGTTGGAAGAAGAAAAGGCGACCAAAATTAAGGTCAATTCTTCATTTTCTGCTGTTTCTTACAATTTTTATGGGTAAATCGATTTTAAGATATTTTTTATTGAGGCCCACTTAATAGAATTTTATTTTTTGCCAAAGATTTTCTTCCAATCTAAACCTCCTGAGAATATCATTCTACTCCCTCTATAATTTACTTTTTCTTTTAATAGAAAAAGCATTGAAAAAAACAAAAATAAATACCCAAAAGAAAAGTGTGTGCCATATGGCCAAAAAAAATTTGGAAGAATAAAAAAAGAAAAAAAAATCTTAAAAACTTTTAATCTTATCTGTACAAATAGCAGTAGCATTATCAAAGATTCGAAACAAACCCACTAATTACGTAACAAACCAATCAGACATGTATAAAACGCAAGATCAGCACCGTATAAATACGATATATAGTTGGACATATACAAGGCAATAGAGAAGAACAATCCTCGTATAGTCTACGCTACAAAGCAATAGAGAATATTATAAGCTGTGACAACATTGCAGATATGCAATCCCGCACTTCGGTTTTACTTATGGCATAACAGAGAACACAGTCTGGATAAAAGTAAGAACAAGAAGCACCAGCGCAGCAACAAGGGAAAGGATGGACCAAGGGTTGCTAAAGTAGTCATGCATCAACCTGGCCCTCCACATATGTGGCCGAAACCTGTAATACTTGTTCAACTGCTCGCATATTTCACCCAGGTGTGTATTTTCAAAACTAATGACTAACCCATTGCACAGCTTGTTGAATAACACTGCAGCTTCTTCATCACTGCCAAGTTTATGGTCTATTATCCCAATTTTACTCAAGATTTCTATATCCTTGTCAGTGTTCACAAGACGGTCCATGAAGAATGCATATGATGTGAACGAGTACTTGAGATTAGTCTGTGGGAAACACTGCTCAAAGGCAATAAGATTGCGCATGAAGAAATCGCTACAATCATCCAGGCAGAAGGGAGGAATTTCTAGCCGGCCATTCTTTATCTCTATAGCTAAAAAGTTGGTGTTCTTACCCTTTGAGAACTTCACACCAGCATCATGCAACAGTGTTGCAGATGGAATTGCTACTTGGAGATTTGGTTCCTGGGCCTCATTTGATCTTCGCAGGAATTGGAAGAAGTACGCATTCACTGAGAAAATTCAATTTGGACGTGGAGAGTGGTTGATCAATTACAAAGTTTAAATAAACTAGATGCAGTAAATGATGCACTTCAACTGATTCGGCTGGTAATTTGGCATCGTTCCATGGAACAAAGGCGCTGAAGAAGTTCATGGCTAATTTGGTCAATGGTTTGAAGCTACTCTTCTTCTTGTTGAATCTTGTATATACGTCTTCCAAAATGAAGAAAGGAAGCTGGTTCTCAAGCAAGAGCAAGTCATATGCAATGTGCTCGAATCAGCAAGCTCCCATGGATGGGGTCTTTGGCAATACTATCTTCTTTATTCTCATCCTTCTTCATAAAAAGCTCAATTATAAAACAAGCATCCAACACCATACCTTCAACTAACTCCTGGCTGGATAATTGTACCTCCTCCGAGTAGCAGTTTCTTGCTCTCCTCTCCAAAGGCCAGGATTCCACCGACATAATCCTTGAATTCGCAAGGTTGGCCAGCTCTCCGGAGGAAGTCCACGGAGATACCAGATCTTGTGGGTCTCGGCTGCCTTTGTCTGGTGCCCGTCTGGGAAGTTGCGGTTGTGGTGGAAGGGGCCAATGGATACGAACGTGGGTTTGTATGCTTCCGGCTGTCCACTTGTTATTGTGTGTGGAACCTTGAAGATGGTGGCGGCTACAGGATGGTGCAGGTAAGGTTGACAACCGTTCCTCCACACTCCTCACTATTGTTGATTCTATATCTGGCAAGTGCATTTCATTTTGCTCCATGTTTTTGTTCAATTGTGTGGGTGGCCTCTCCAATGTGCAGCTACAGGTTTGTCAGGCAAGAAACTGCACACCAATTCACATTTGTATGAAAAACAAAACTTAGGATGAAAAAATAAATGCTTAAAAATATTTTAGATGAACAAAATTTTTCGATGAAAAACAAACACACAACCCACTTCCCACTTCCCACTTCCCCACCAACCAAACACCCCAAAAAAACCCAATCCTTCCCGTCCTTCCCACTTCCCACTTCCCACCATCCACACACACCAAAAAAAAAAAAGGTTTCAATCTTTCCTCTTCAAAAACAGATAGAATTTCGTACCTGCTTTTGATTCCGCCAACGCCTCGTCAACATACTCCCCGCAGCAAATGGGAAATAGTTTAAGCAGCAGCAGCAGCTATTGCCTACTGCTGAGCCATGCCATGCACGTGGGATAGTGCAAGGGACAGCAATAAGACCCATGAATGATCCAAGAAATTGCACCAGTTTGTTGGTGATTCTCCGAGCCGACATTAATGGCGGCAGCTGTAAATCACATCTTTTTTTTAAAAAAAAACACAATTTTTAAAGAATTTTTTTATAATTCAGAACCAAATTAAAATTATAACCTACTCCTATTAATAAAAAAATTTAAAACTTAACTATCAACATAATTCAAACTATTGTCGTTTATTTTTTCACTTAATCAAAATTTTATCTTTAAAATTTAAATTTACTTTTAAAATGTTTAATTGTTTATTTATTTATTATTTAATAAGGTGCGTACTTAAAATTAAAGTGTCTCTCTAATATGAGTCTTGGGCTAATAATTCTTTTTAATTAAATCAATTTTTTATTTTAATTAAATTCTGCTCACCTTTGAGTGAGCATATGCAACATATATAATTTAGAATTTACGTACTTGTCATATTTATTTCACATTTACTATTGGATAAGTATTTCAGGGTGCAAAGTGTAATGCTGCACATGTAATGTCGGAGAAATCAACCTCTTTCAAATGAGTTCTATTTAAAAGAACTGTTCAATTCTTTCACATGAGAAATCAACTTCATTTGTAGTTTTGATCTTTACAGCCATGACTATACGAATGAAGAAATTGGTTGTAGCTATCAAACAACAATATATTTATTACGTTTGCCAAGTTTAAATGCTTGTCTAGTTGAATTATCCAACAATTATATTATTTCTCTCCAAAACCATTCAAAACAATTACATTGAAACTACAAAATTGAAATAAAGTCCACAACATACAATAATATTTCAGATCGTATCAATTTTCATGGAAGAGGATATGGACACCTCAAAAAAACCGACCGTAAATTTTAATTAAATCTTATAATCTTAAATAATACTACATTAATTTTTATGTTCAAAATTATACCCTAACCTCCTACACAAATTAACAAGCACTATAAGAAAAAAGGGAATCAGTAACAACTAAATCTATCACTCATCTAAAATTAATATAAAGGAAAATTTTTGATGGCATTTTTTTATAACACAATTAGAGTTTAAATGACAAATTATCGTCGCTTATGCGTGCCCAAGCAGTGAAGTGAAGAATTATCATAAAAATTAGTAGCTGCATGCATGCGACACTACACACGTACACAGATCAAATTAAGGATGAACGTGTAGAAATCAATCTGCAAACGACTGCAGATCTCTATGACTTCAGAAAGAGGATAACAATCTCTTTAGACTTATCATTGAACGTGAGAGTAGTTAGGTGTAATGAAATAAATGTACCTATTAATGCATAAGAGTGTACGAAGAGGTTTCAAAGTTCGTGTTTAAATTTTCGTACTAAGGTGAGGCTCACAAGTCCAAATTCTTAGTTTAGATTCACTAATAAATTTTATAGTGTTTTGCTTGTATTCTATCAAGTTCCTTCTCATATAAATGAATCATATTTTTATATCAAATTGTTCTCATGTGAAAGTTACATTTTTAACCCCAACAAGTGGTATCATCCCCTTTAACAAATTGTAATATCTTTAAATTAGTGTAATGTCTAATAATTGCTATAATAAGATCCAATATATTATTGAGAAATGTCTATAGATTTAAAATTTAACTATTCTAATGGAGATAACTTTGGTTAATAAGTTTGTACCTGAACTAGGTTGTTATAAGTGATCTTATAGCCCGTAAGGATTTAGACCATAAATAATAGAAATAAATATTAATGGTATATAAAGTGAAGCATATGTATAATATTTGTTAATTACTATTTTTAGCATTAAAGTGGTTGTCATTAATTAATAATAATTAGGCAATGTGTCTTGTCAAGCGCGACGTATCCAATAGACAACTTTTAATTTGATAGATATACATAAAATGAAATCGGCTATAATAATTTAATATTTTAGATATAGAGTCTAATTAAATTGAAAGATAAATTATAACAATTTTATTTTTTATTTTTGTCGTATTTATGTAGGTCAGATCTCCTATTTTTATTAAAAGCCAGTAGTGAGTTCTTCTTTTACTTATTAACTAGGAAAGATGTTGCTACATGCATGACTTATATTACAAATAACTTTAATTTTAATTTTATAAATAAATTCTTTTTGAATAATAATACAAACTATAATAATTTAATATATTAGATATAGATCTTAATTAATTTTGACTTTAAAAATAAATCTTATTGAATGCGAAGATATCTTATAATAATTTTATTTTTTATTTTTTTATTTTATTATATTTTGATTAATACAAGAGTGGATAAGAATAGATGTATACGGGGATAAAGTGGCTAAGAACAAAGCGGTCAACATGAGGGTTAAAGTGGTCCACTTATATTTTGACCCTTAAACGTTGAATCTCATTAATATGTCCCTTTATCGTAACCCCATTTTCGTAAATTTATCTTTATTCAAAGGGAGGGCGTGCGAAGTTTGGGCGTACTGAACAATTTTTAAGACCACATTATACGAAAGGCGAACCGTCGTACACCAGACCTTGCCGGAGCTCTGATGACGGCGAGCCGCCGCCACCGCCACTGTCCGGCCACCAAAGTTGGAAGCTTTGGTCGTCTCTGTATTGCTCTTGCCTCTGCTCTTCACTGCATTGCCCGTTCTTAGCTTCCAAAGGTCCCCATTTCTACTCATTAATTGTCATTTTTGTTGTGGCTTGCCATGTTTTCGTTTCATTTGTGTTGGGCAATGTCCAAGTTCTTGCTTTGGGGGGTGTTGGGTGAAATGAAGCGGTAGAGTTTGCTTAAAGTCTATGTCTTGATTATTATTGATGTATTTGTGTGTATGGTTCTGACTGTAATGCAGTTCTGAGTGTGGGAGTCATTTGAAATCTATGTCTATGATAGGATAGGAGAGATACAAAGCTAAAAGCAAGGATTTTGAGCTGTTATGTAGAGTTTTCTTTGTGGTGGATTTTCCTTTGTTTTTTTTTGTCGAGAAAAAGTTGATGCTCTTGCTTTGGTAAGGTGTTGAGTGGAATGAAGCTGTTGAGCTTGCCCAAGTCTTTGTCTGGTTTAATAGTGATTAATTTTTAACAGTGATTAAGTTATCTGTGTGATTATGAATGTAATCCAGGTTGAGTGTGGGAATCAATTGGCATCTGTGGCTATGCTATGATGGAAGGGAGCTAAAACAAAATGCTTGAGCTGTTGAGAGGAGCTGTATACTGTGCTGGTGATCTGTAGGGATGTGCTGGCCTTTAACTTCTTTCCACTTGATCTGTTGCTCCTATGGAATGCTTAGTACAATATGGAAAACTTCTAGGTGACAGAAAGTTAAAGATTAACTGCATATTAGGTGGTAGACATTTTTTTTGTTCCCACAAAATATAAAGAATCACGAGAACAAGAGCGGCATGTTTTCCCTTACTTGAACTATCCTTTTGTATACAAAACTTGATAGGGTTGTCTCTTATATGTGTTTCGCAATTGCAAATCAGGAATGCTCTGCTATTCATCTTTCCATGGGATATTTGTGTTCACTACATATATGACAAATTCACTACATATATTTAAAGAGGCCAGAGGCTTTTTTGAATTCTCTCATCTCTGTCATGTACTTGATGAGCACTTGCATGATTTCAAGCAAGCTACTGCCTTTATACCCACATGAAAGAGAAAGGAGATTTAATATCATTCTACCCGTCTAACTCTATCGTTAGATTTGTACGTAGAAGAAGATGGTCTGGACAGTGGGTTCCTAATGCTATGAATGGTAAGTCGAAGAAGAAACCATGGTGGGAGAGGTTCTTTTTGGACGAAGAGAATTGGTTTGGTATGAAGGAAGATGATATGGCGGAGGAATCAATGGATCCAGTCATACTGTAATGGAAGGAGGATAGGAGTTGTCAGAGGAGGACAAGTTTGAAGCATGGAAAAGAAGGGTTCAGACAATTACAAAATTGCAGGAAGCTCACGAAGATATGAGGAATTCAGAGAGTCGGGAGTGGGAAGATTGGATAGGAGGACAGGAGTTGCATGACACTAATGATTCTCCACCAGCTGGTATTGACCCTGATAAAAGTACGCCCCCAAAAGACATTGGATGAATCTGAGGAGTGGGTGTTTCGATATGCTTCATGTATGGATACTGCTTTTTTTGTCTCTCTCCATGAATTTTATGTGAAATTATATATTATTCTAAGAATTATTTGTATAGGAATTTTAGTAATATGTGAAATTGTCTGTCAAAAAATATCAGCTCTATCTCACTGATTTTATCATGAGGAATTGTTTGTGGTGTGATCTTCCTTCCCCAATTCGACGACAAGCTGTTTCCCTTTGCCTTGCTTGCTCCCCTGCCTCGATGGCGCCATGGAGAAAACAACACAGGATTGAACGGCAACAAATACTTGTTTAAAGATCTCAAAGGAGAAAGCTTCTGTACGTATGTCATAAGGGTATTGCTGAAACAAGGAGCCTGCCATAAACCCCACTATATCCGGCTCGTTATACTCTCTCTTAATGCCCTTAGCTCTCTCATCAACTTCAGCCTTAGTAGGACTTCCAGTTAAATAAGCAAGCTCTTCGTGAGACCATAGAAGTGGGGATTGCACAGCTAACTGCCCTCTCCCACGCTGCCGATCAAGTTCCCTGATGAAAGGATACCAGACAGATTTTTTTCCTTGCTTCTTTTCATACATGAGATACAGCGCCAAACATGCCAACTCTGATAGTTTATTAGTTGTCAGAAGCTCAGCAATTGTCTCATTTCCAAGAACTCTGTCCACAGTAACAACCAACGAATTCGGAATCGAGAAAGCCACATCTCCTGCCTTGAGATTTTCACTGGCCCCATCAAAACCACCAGGCCCATTAAAATTGAAATCTAATTTGTCAAATTTGAAGCCTTTTTCTTGCTTGAAGGTGTGCCATAGTCAAAATCACCATCCTCAGCCACTTTGATTGATTTCCAGGAGGTGAGAAAATCCTCCTCTCCTTCAAGAAGTGTGATTCTCTTTTTTGTGTCAGCAGAAACAGGTGCCTCATTTTCTGCCATCACTTGTGACATTTGTGGAACTAAAGCTGGAGATCTTGTTCGATCGTGGGAAACCCTTGTTGTCAACTTACTGAATCGAGTTGTATACTCTTGATAGTCTGATTGTCCTAATTGCAGGTTCATGGTATCTTCCAATTGCGCCCAAGAAGATATTTCTTGATGTTGTTGCAGCACATCAAATTTCTCTGCTCGCCTGAACCAAGAATTAGGATCCTTTGAACCATCGAATTCTAGAAAACTGATCTTGGATCCCCTCACCCAAGCCTCACTTGGAATGTTATGCAGGAAGCCCTCCTGGACATTCTGTCGAACAGGTTCCATGCCAAATCTGGGCGTCATGATTGGTCCTCCAAATTGCTGATGTCTACCAACAGAGCCCTGCTGATGTCTACCACCAAACAACATGGCATGCTCTTCCAAATGGTTATTACCACGGATTCCCTGCAATTGTGGTCCACTCCCTGAATGCATCAAGAACTCCTCTTGTTGCAATGGATGGTGGATGCCCTGCAAGTAATCATCTCGGCGTCGCCTGCTGCTCGACGACCTGAATTGTTCCTCTTGCTGCTGATCGCGATTGATTCTCTGCCTAGGATCATCAACCCCCACATCATTTGCAGGAACCCTAATCATCGAGGTACCAATCCCCTCTCGATGCCCCAATCCATCAATTCTTGATTGTAACAATAATTCCAATTTTGCAGACATATTGGAAACAGCAGCAAGCAATTGATATTGAACCTTACGAATTTGTGCAAATTCTTCAGAATTGGATGAAGAACTCATACCTCCCTCGCCAGGCTCTGATACCAATCTGGTGTGATCTTCCTTCCCCAATTCGACGACAAGCTCCTTCCCTTTGCCTTGCTTGCTCCCCTGCCTCGATGGCGCCATGGAGAAGAAGACCTGCAACGGAATTCAGCTGGAGCTTGATGGATCGAGATAGTGGATGGAGAAGGGAGCAGAAGAGAATTCTGGCTCCCTTGGCGATCTCCTGAAAAGTCGGACTGGAAACAACAATAACAACAAAACAAGAATTCAATTTCATCAAAAGTGTTCTGTTACAACTTCATGCTCTGTTTTATACCCTGTTTTCCCATCCCGTCCTCTGTTATCCCGCCAGCTCTCCCTTTATTCATACCAGTTTCGGTGCAAGAATTGAGTTATTCCGCATGATTTGCAAAGTTTATGCTAGAACGTAATGGAGGATTAATACATAGTCTAGAACAACTTGTTCAATTAAGTTGGAACCTCCATGCACAAAATAGGTCTGCTCCATTCTTGAGAGAATCCACAATCCCATGTCTCCTTTCACGTGGTGCATTTTCGACCAACGATTGTCAAATCCTCGTTCTAAGAGGTTTGAGACCTGAAAAGTACCAATGATAGAACGTCCTCTATTACATGCTTCCTCAAGGTTGTTGTTCAAGCCTAGAAACCCTTCTGCTGTCCAATAATCAACAAGTACATCTGAATATATGTACTGATCTTCTGGGAATAGGCAGCAATACAAAAAGCAGTTTCTTTCTACATCACTAGGAAGGTAATCATAGCTCAATCTCAATCGTGCGAAAAGGGTATTTTCCAAACCTGGAACCATGGAGGGGGAATTTTGAAGAGTAACCAATGCATGCTTCCATTCTTCAACGGTGTATTTTTAATCAATTTTCTTTAATTCATTGCAGCCACCTATTATGACCTCATTGAGTCCAGAAACGGAAGAGCTTCTTGGCATTACCAGCTCGTGAACTGGGCAATATTCAAAGTTAATCACCGACAACGTGAGCACTTTTGTAGTAGTGTTGCCAGCAGTTGGCTCCAGCCAGCAATCGACCAGGTTGAAATGCACAACCGCCGTAGAGAGTGGCTCAATATTGAAAGACCATGTATGAGAACATTCATGTTGTCACCATCTTCCTCCTCAAACTTAATAGTGAGATCCTCCAATCGAGTCAAATCCCACAAATCTGCTGGTAACATTTCTACACATTCCTTGCACCCATTGAAGGGGGTTCTCATGTTTGCCAAATTTTCAAATATCTTGCTTGGTAGCTCTTCCAAGCATCCATAGAAGAAATGGGTGCAAACAATGAGGTACTCCACCTTCCTCAAAGGATCCTTTTTTGATTTTTTTCCTTTCTGTATATGAGGATTGACAAGTTAATTACTTTATCGAAGAGCATTTTACATCCTATTTGGGGCACATTGGCAGTCACATTTTGTTAATTGATTTTCAGATTAGAACTTAGAGATGAATGGAAACTAGAGAACAGGAAGGCATTTGCCAATATTTGGTCAGATATGGTGTTTGGGATTGTTCTCTTCATTCTTATATATTTTAATCAGAGCAAAGTAAACTTATTATCCCAATTCCTATTATGTTTTTGTGACCATCACTTGCATTCATCTAAAACTGACTTTTTTGAGCTACCTTAATCCTGAAACTCAAACTCTTCACTTTAATCTGAAATCACATGAAAGTTATAGCAGTAAATAAATTTAATTCTCTTATTTCAAAAATATCAAAAAGTAAAAATTCTACATATTTTTTTAGTTTTAGTGAGCGAGGATATTCTTACATCGGCTCAAAGGAGATCTACCCATCCATCAATATCACATAGCAATTATTTTTCAAACAGAACAAAGATACCTCATCATCCAACCATCCTTGTAATTTAATGGTTGATATTAACTTGCGCTGGCAAAGAAATGTCCACACCAGCAAATGCTTGTTTTTTCCATATTCTGATACTTCATTTCTCATGCACTGTGATGAGTCTATAATGTATAAAACGCAAGATCAGCACTGTACAAATGCGATATATAGTTGGGCACATACAAGCCAGTAGAGAAGAACAATCCTTATAACCCTGTGATTATACAAAGCAATAGAGAATATTATAAGCTGTGACAACATTGCAGATATGCAATCCCTCACTTCGGTTTAACTTATGACATAACAGAGAACACAATCTGGATAAATATAAGAACAAGAAGCACCAGCGCAGCAACAAGGGAAAGGATGGACCAAGGGTTGGTAAATTAGTCATGCATCAACTTGGACCTCCACATATGTGGCCGAAACCTGTAATACTTGTTCAAGTGCTCGCATATTTCACCCAGGTGTGTATTTTCAAAATTAAGGACTAACCCATTGCACAGCTTGTTGAAGAACACTACAGCTTCTTCGTCACTGCCAAGTATATGGTCTATTATCCCAATTTTACTCAAGACTTCTATATCCTTTTCGGTGTTCACAAGACGGTCCATGAAGTATGCAT
>JAURVB010005357.1:0-17623 GCA_033002965.1 Piper betle
ATGCTCTAATGAACAAACTTATTTTACTCAAAATGCGTAGAGTCCATAGACTACGTATGTTTTGCATACATCAAACTGCGACCAACCAGGAAACAAGTTGCCCAGGTCCTAGTTTCAAGCAGCCATTTCCAATTGCCAAAGCCTTTCCACATGATTGGCTTGCTCGAGCTTACGCACCATTTCTGTTCTGAAAACAGATCACCAGGCCTCATTTAGCGTTGAGCTAAATCCTCTTAATATCATTTTGCATCTAAATTCTGCAACTCGTTGAGCTAAGATCAATGTGATCATTGTAGCATGTAAATGGGAATAGAAGGCCATGAGACCAAACGCATGACACATGATTGTGTTAATTTATCATATCTTTTTGGGGTTAAATAAAGAACTTTTAAGAAAAAAAGTATTTTCAAACATAGAGGAGGATATAAATTATATACAATATATAGCAAGAGAATTATAGTTCAATAACTAGATTGTACTCCTAGGATGAGTTGAAATAAATAAAAAGTTAAATAAGTGAGTCTACAATGGTGTCTCTAACTTTGTTGTTTTTAAAAGAAATAGTGGTGAATAAAATTAATAATGCATTTAAAGTAAATAATAAAAAAATGTTTACGTTATTATGTGAGTAAAGGCTAAAGAGTTTTTAAAAAATTGACAGTTTATAACAGATAGTCTATCATGATTGAAGAAAACAAAAATTTATGGCAACAATAAAAGTGGATAACTAGCGAAAAAATTGCAAGGGAATAAAATAAATTACTAAATGAAGAACTTATTTAAGCGCGCACGAATCAAAACTAATTAAAAATTGATTGATTAAAAAAAATTAAAAAGAGCAACAAGGGTGGTGTTTCCATTAAATCTAAAATTCTTACCAGAAAAAAATATTCAAAGCAGGAAAGGGAATAAGCAACACAATCAAGAATAGTAATAGTCATCTTTTCAAACCCCAAGGACAAACTTGATAAAGCAACCTATGGGAGATAAAAAAAGACAAGAGAAAATCCTTTCATAATCCACCGGGAATTCCAAATCATATATTCCAGTTTGTAGCAAACATTTCAAAAATGCATGACACGTCATTGTCTTAATTTATATCATAAATTGAAAACCTTGTCAAACCATTTATAAAATCAAGATTTTACCTTCTGCCCTTCTTTGTCGGCCCCTACTGGCGGTTATTCTACCTCCTCAAGACAAATAAATGCATGGATCGAGGGCTTTGAAATCTTCATCTTGCCACTGGAGTTTTTCGTACCACTTGCAGCTGTCACCTCTAATATAACAGTACTAACATATAGTTATATTGTACCTCAAAATAACAGTTTCTCATATCAGAACTTTACAAAAAATGGACACAGATGAATGGCAAGATTTGTAAGTGAATAAAATAAAGTACTAAAATGAAGTTTCAATTAAACACAAAGATGTGACACAAGTTCAATGCCCTATGAAGATAGGTTGGGTTGGGCTGGGCTAATAATACATAATCGTTCAAACTAAGGTAAAAATACGGTGGGTTGGGCTGGGCTTAAGGTAATGGCCCATTCAGCAATTCAAATTCATCCTCGTGTATATGAAAGTGTGGATCGAGGGCGGCTTTGAAATCTTCATCTTGCCACTGGAGTTTGTTCGTACCACTGCGCGGTCACCTCCAATATAACAGTATCCTTCAGGTGCCTTATTTTCCTTCACCAGGCCTCTGGGTAGTACTCTCACCTCTGGACAATCATCCAAGTAAAAGTAGCGGAGGGAAGGAAATGAGATGGCGTCACTGCATATGCTCTTCAGCTGGGCAAGAAACCCAAGCCCTAATTTTTCAAGTTTGGGGAAGCAAATACCAGGTGAATGATCCGACAAAGTTTTATCCCCACCCACCTGAATCACTTCTTCCAACTTGGGGCAACAGTCAATTTCGAGCTCGACAAGGCTCTGAAGATGTTCAAGTCCGGAGATGTGCTTCAGGGAATGGCAATTTCTGATCTTCAGAACTCGAATGCTGGGAAGTGCCGTCTGACTCATTACTTGCATCTTTTCTAGCCGATCGAACTCGCCAATCTTGAGCTCTTCTAGACAAGGGAAGCATAAATCGTTGCTTGTCGGGGGGACTTGAAATTTCTTGATTGGGCATCTTTTGATTTTTAGGGTTCTCAATGGCAAGGATGACGATTGGATGAGAAAAGAAGCAACGTCGTCGTACGCCTCTTCAACGATGTCATCCTCTTCAACGATTTCATCCTCGTCGTACATATGGGCATCCTCTTCAACGATGTCATCCTCTTCAACGATTTCATCCTCGTCGTACATATGGGCAGCCTCTTCAACGATTTCATCCTCGTCTGTCCAACCACCTTGATACGTAAATGACAGCCTCTTCAACGATGTCAACCCCTGGAAGAAGCTCGGTGGCAGTATCTTGAAATTTTTAATCGGAAGCCTTAGCTCTCTCAACTTGTGCATATTCCTGAATGTGTCATTAGGAATCAGTTCAACACAATGGAAAGAGGAGTAACCTTCATCCAGTTCAAAGATTTCCAGTTTGTTCAAATTTCCGAGTCCTATGGGCAACTCCACGCGAGCCTCGTATTTTGAGGAATAGTTTCTTCAAATTGACCAATTGACAAATTACCTGTGGGAACTCTACAAGGGGACTGTCTATGCGTAGCTCCTCTAACTTCTTCAAGTTTCCTACCTCCACTGGTAACTTCTTCAAGTCTCTCTCTGCGTCTATATTTCTAGTACTGCATACCAGTCTTCTTAGCTCAGTGAGTTCTCCAATCGCTTCTGGAAGATCGATATTCATTTTGTGGTACCCGCTGTCACAATGCATCACTTGTAACTTCCTCAGATTTCTAATCTCATCCGGTAATCTTTCCAGGTTTGTTTCAATCAGTTCAAGATGTCTCAGCTCTGTCAGTTCTCCAATTGATGTTGGAATTCCATCAAATTTAACTCCCTTCAATTTTATAACTCTCAGCTTGGACATGGATGTGAAGCGGCTAAAATTGCACGATATTCTGCCCTCGTCATTCACTGCGGATGATAAGAGTGGTCAAATTGCTGCAAATAGCTTCCTCTGGCAATTTGGAATCATCACACCATACGGAATACCGACGAGACTCTGTTTTGTCAGTTATTTCACGAGAGTTAGCGATCCAGATTCCCATGTCACGGATTACATCGTGTATTCTCGTGCTTAAAGGGTTACATTGGAGTGTCTCAAAAAGGCATGCAGCTTGCAGCGTTCCAAAGATGTTCATTCCTTCATCAAACGCTTCCTGATAGCTGCCATTCAAAGTCAGAATCCCTTCTCCAATCCAACATTCAATGAGCATGTTGGCCTCTATGACTCTATCCTCGGGATATAAACAGGTATACAAGAAACAATCCTTTTCTCTTTGATTCGACAAAGAGTCAAAGCTTAACTTCAATCGAGTAAACAGATACTCCTCGGCCGCAGGGATATCAGCTGGATCGCGTCGAAGAGTAGCCAATGCATGCCTCCACTCCTCCAGACGCCTTCTACACGCCATAGACCTTACCGATGACTTTGAGTGCGAGTGGCAACCCTTTGCACTCTCTTGCAACCTCTTTGGCAAATCTCCACAATGTTAGAGTCCCAGCTCTCAATATCGTTCTTGCTGCCGACACTTCTTTTGAACAAAGCCCAAGAATCATCCCACCCCAAAGGTTCCACCTTAATCAGTTCATCCGACTGCATTTCCTCACATACAGCTTTTGATCTAGTTGTGAAGATTAGCTTGAATGTTGCTGTGTCCAGATTCTCTTGACCTAATATGCCAAGCTTCTCAAGATCTAAAGATTCCCAAATGTCGTCAAACAATATAGCAACATTATTGTTCTTGAAGTGCAGCATTTATTTTGTCAGCTCGTCTATAACGGTTGTCATGCTTGTTGAAGTCTAAGTTTAAATTTCCCATTATCACTTCTTGAATCATATTCATGTCCACTTTCTTGGATACAACTACCCAAATGACTTTGAAGTATAAAGGTCTCAGAAACTCTTTATCAAGTTTTTCCATGAGTGTGGTTTTGCCAACACCCCCCATGCCATAAATCCCAACCATTCCAACCTCATCATCCTTGAGAAAATTGCACACCTGGTTGTAAGCTTCATCTTGCCCAATAGAAACTGTGGAGGAAATCCTGTTATTCCTTCTTTGTCTGCTAGGAGGAGCTCTTCCAACATCATTTTCCATCGGTGGTTGCATTGTGGAACCATTTTCCATCTTATTCATTTGGAGAAGCAGAGGAAGAAGCAGTGGATCCAAATGCAGGTACAGCGGGTGGTTTTTTGGATCTTGCTAATCGGTTGATCATATCGGTGACATTGGGGTTTATGGATTCAATAGGAGGCTTGGATTCGTTCTGAAGTTTGTCAGTTTTCTTGAAAAATCTGGACATCATCTTGGTCAAAGTAGTTGATGATGTAGGGTGATTAGATGACATGCTCAATCTGGACAAGAACTATATAAGAAATGAAGGCATAACAAACATTGGCTTAGATTAGTAGGAGAATCTTTCGAATAAGAAAAATTGAAGGTTGTTGGACGTGAGAAGATTGGATTTTTGTTGTATGAGATGTTGCAGAGTGACCAAAGACCTCTTCAACTCTTTCCTGTTAACACCAAAAGAAAGAAAGAAAAAAAGAAAGAAATAAACATACACGGTATAATCAATAATGGTGATAAAAAACTTATCAGCAATAGTACAGTGGCAATAACAAGTTAAGATTAAAAAAATGAAAGGTTGATCGCTCCATAAACGAAAACAAGGAAATCTATTTTAATGAGTTAGCACCCTATACATTATACATTGTACTAGACATGTAAAGACAGTCATACTTCCAAGATTCTATTGTTCCAAGTTCTCTTTAAAAGGAGAAGTAATACATTTGTAGCAAAATTTATGGAGTATCTTTATTACCTATATCAATAGCATGATGATTTTTTTTAATATCTGTAGCAAAATTAATGGAGTATCTGTTTAGACTGTTTTTATTTTTTATTAGCATTTTTTTAATGTTGTGAGTAAAAAATTATTTCATTGATTAATCAAATATTTGTTTTATTGAATGCAGTCTCACACAATCGCCATATATATATTTACCATATGCACCATGGTCACGGCTCTAGAGGTGGGTTTATTTAAACAAAACTTCTTAACCATAAATTTTTATAAGTTTTATTAACTAAATCACCAAAATATTTTCACTCAATAAATAAAGTAATGTTTAGTTTTTATTTCAAATTTAGCTTTTTTAATTTTGATTATTTGGCTATATATATAAGATTTCTAAAAAAGTTTTCAATTTTAAATTTGGCATTCTATTTAAAAATATTCAATCAATTTTTTAACTAAGATTTGAATTCTAAATGTGGCATTCTATTTTAAATTGAGTTTCTCAAATTAATCTTGTTTAAACATATTTATTATTTTTATCACAATTTTTTAAACATTTATGAAAATATTTATTCAATTGTATGTGAGAAGCAAAAGAGGCGAATCAATTTTCAAACAAACCAAGTAAATTTTGGGGCTATTTTTATTTTCAATTTAGTTATATTTTTTTTGTAATTTTTTAGTATTAAATTGACTTTCATTCTTTATTTGGATTTATTTGTATCTCCATTTTTTATCATATTTACTTTAAAATTTAACATCAGAGTTTTGAATAAGATCTCATTTTTAATTAGATATTTTATTTTTAGTGACATTTTTTATTTTTATTTTTTTGTAAATCATTATGGACTTATGATTTTTTAATCAACTATTTATTATTTTTATCAAAATATTTCTTCTAATTGTACAAATATATTTACCTTTTTCCATATTATCTTTACTTTATTGCATTCAGCCAAAAAAACATACAACTACAATTACTCAAGCAACAATATATTTATGATTACCAGTGTTATTCATGATTTTGAAAGTATTTATTATTTGTCAGATATGTGACCCAAGAACATATGCAAGAAATAAGAAGTAGAGAATCAGGTTTACTAATTAATAACTGTTACATCTTTTATATAGTACTATGGTGAACAATAATTTGAATAGTAGAGTTATTTTTTACATTATTTAATCCACTTTTATTATATAGAAATTTTTAGTAGAAATAGTTTTTTTTGGGTCTCATATGTATACGGTTATGTGATCATATAATTACTATTTCCAAATTAAGAAAACATCCATAACTTCGGAACTTGAAACTTGCATAATTAAATTAGTTGTGAATCTAATCTCATTGCACCATCAATGTCTAAAGCATTTGTAATTGAATTAGACAATTCTTTAACCAACCTATATCAAAAGACAAAGTTATTTTGTCAATATATTACATTAATTTTTATGCAAGTTTGCCGCATTGCTTGAAGCCTTAATTTCATCTATTGTTAGAATCATGCTTATATATACTGTATGACAATGTTTAAGTAACACAAATAGCTGAGGAATATTGTGCAAAACTATGTGAAACTTATGATATTATGAATATATTGAACCTTTCTCTAATTTTAAAGATGCGATTCTAATATTTGTGAGAACCGACCATCAGCTAATTGTTTACCAAATTGCACATGCCCAAAAAATTACAGCAAGTAAATCAGTGTTGCTTCCATGTGCAAAGATAGGTTTTTAAGATCATCTAAACTACTCGCAGCACATTCCATATTTTTTTCTTTCTTAAATAAATAATATGTTTGAAGATTTTTCACTTAATTTGTTACCCTTGCATAAACAGCAAACCTACACCACGGAAAAGTTAAACATAGCCAGCGCATAGCGCGGGTTCCCAGCTGCTATAATGCAACAAAATGAGGCCAAAACATTACCAATACTCTAAATTAGAACAAAAAGACCGTATAGCTGCTGTGATGACACTCATATATACACCCTTCAACAAAGGTAATGTTAACTGACTGACGAGATGGCGATGGGGAAATAATTATCACAACATAAGAAGAAGTTATTTATAAGAACACCAAAGAGAACTGAATGCTACAAGAACATCAAAAAATAAAAATAAAAAGAGTATCCATCATCTAAATATAATATTCAATACCAGACAAAGTAAGGAAAAACCTGCTTCAAATTTTTACCAGACGGCTAGGCAAGAAGAGATCAAATATATTAGCACCAAAACTTGCAGATTGTTTGAGAGAAAATAAGACAAGAATGCGAGAAGGAATCACCCACCCCTGATCGCTAACCTTGGAGAACGGAGTTGATGGTTTGCTTAGGGGTGAAGTGATCTCAAATGCAGAAGGCTACGGGAAAAAGGTGGGAACGATCAAATGATCTCCTGGGTCATCCACCAACTAATTGTAAGTCAACCAGATCTGGATCTGAACCTGAACAATTTATTTATCAATGAACAGCTAGGTTATTAATTTAGATCATCTTCCACCACTTGCAAGGTCTGATGTAGACTCCAAATATAATAAACCAGAGAGGACTCCAAATATAATAACTGACATACCAACTGTCCAATTTGGTCTTCTTTTAAGTTCTCTCCCTGCAAATTTAAAAAAAACAAAAAAACAAACAGAGCTAGAGAAATAATTGTCATGGCCGGCAGAAATAAAATAGGGGGGCAGAGGTAATGAAGACGATTCAATCATCAGGGAGATGGCAGTCTGGAAGGAAGAAAATGGACGGGCTTAAATAAATGCACTGATTTATATTTTTGTAAAAAATTATACCTATTTTTTACATAAAGTAAGGAGTGACCAGTCCAATGCGCACGCTATATTTAAATACAATTTAATTATTTTATTTACAGTATAAAATAATAATATTGTAGTAGAAAATGTCCACAAAAAATTGATACTACTATTAAGATAAAGATAAAGATACTATTAATATGATAAATGATACATTATAGCTAAATACTTAACAAGAGAATAAATGACCAAAAACAATAGGAAACAGTTATTTTCACCGCTTCATTAAGCTAATTTTATTTACCAGTTAAACTAAATTTAGCCGAAGCTATGGAGAAGAAATAAATGGTCTACATGACAAATACTCTGTATTACACAAAATATATCTCATCTCAATTGTCACATTTATAGTTTGTGTTAAGAGTGGTTCATCTACCTTTGCTAACATTCATAGACCAGTGTTCTTATAAAATTAAATAAAAAACAATAATAAAACAAACCATATCTTTGCTTCACCTACAATAATTCAATCAAACACATTTTTTCCAATATAACTAAGTCAAATTAATTGCACATAACCAATGTAAGCATTTTGATAAACCTACATTTTTTTCTTCCCGATAACCCCTTACTTATTTTAATAAAATATTCAGAAGCCAGCTGGATCTGGATAATGGTGGAAGGCTCCTTCATACAATGATGGAAGGCTCTTTTTTATAATGAACAATAAAGCATAATAATATTAATTGAATGGATAGTCTTCATTGATAAATAAGAGATTTCACATAAAAATCATAAATCTATTTTCCATCACGCAATTTAGTTTGATTAAACAAGTATAAGTAGGAATTTCCAGTAAATGCCTAGTGCACTTCGTTTTGTTCCCCAGGTAATGCCCCCCTCCCCTATTGTGCTTTCTTGGACAGTACTTCAAAAATGAAATATGCAAACTGCATTATTTTTCCTACAGATCCCATGTAGTGATCATGACAATCAATTACAAAATTAAATTATGAAAGCACAATAGCTTTCATAGGCAAAAATAATTAAACATTCACCAACCAAAGCATCATAGTTCCCCGTACAAGAATCATTTTAAGATTGATCACATTTCTTAAAAAAATTTAAAAAAAATACCGCTAATGAAAGTACATCAAACAGAATCAATTGTTGGAGTATGAATAAAATAAAATGATGCTAGAATCGCACAAAGAAAATGATTATGAGATAAAATAAATAGCTAAATAACACATTGAAAATAAGAAGAGGTCTAGTGATATGATAATTGATTTAAATTAGTAAAATTATTTAAAATTTGCTTATGTTTTTATGATAAGAATCAATAGAAAAAATGAATGAAATTTTAACAAATTATATCTGATGGCTGTATACATTTAGATTTACAAATGTTTATATCAAGTAAAAAAATATAAACTATACAAATAAAAAATTAACTTGCATTTTTTCAAAGGTATGTCAAGAAAGGGTCACCTCAACACAATTTACTCAAAATGACAAAGACAACTGTAAACCCAGCTTCGGGTTACCCGCTTGTAGTTTTGCCCGGTTCGGACAAAGGAGAGCTTGCTTATAAATTTCAATGTCTAAACTTTTCATCTTTGCCACTTCAATAATATTGTTGTAAAATTTAGAAGTACCACTCCCTCTTTTTGTCCCAATAACTCAATAGGACTCTCAATCAATCGATATGGGTCGCATGTAATAGCCTAAAATTACATAATAAAATCCCACATGCTACTCTAACTTTAACAATCAATCTAAATAGCTACAGTGAAAAGTTCATGGCAATATGCAATCCACTAAAATATTTAATCGAATTATTAAGTGTGCAATTAAATTCAATAAATTAATATCAAATATAATAATCCTGGCAAGCACACCACACTAATCAATTACATGACACATCAAAATGTTCCAAATCGTCGGTACCAATACTACACCAAGTTGAATAAACCAGATTGATTAAAATCGAATTGAACCATTGGTCCGTACCGGTGGCAAAGTAACTGGGATTTACTAGAAGCACCAAATATATCAAATGCTCCCTAATTGAGGGCGTATTACTAGCATATAAGGAATAATATAGTAAATATCGAGATTTTATTGTGCATGTCAATTTTTGATTGGTTAATTAAATATTAAAAAAATTAAAAAAGATAAATATGGGAAATTTGCCAAACACTTGAGACTATTGATTTTAGATTGGTTTGCCAAATACTGGAGATAAAGATTGGAAATTTGCCAAACATGAACGTGACTGATTTTTGATTGGTTTGCCAAATAAGTGAGAGAAGATGATTGATAATTCATTAGTTAGCCAAACGGGTACATGAGTAGCTGAGATAAAGATTAGAAGACAAATATATCTGATAAGATCCAAATAGATCCCAACAAAAAACACATATGTTATAAAATATAAAACCCGAAGGCTCCATAACTCAATTAACTGTGATTCTTCAAAGCTTGACTATTAACATATAATAGAAAATAATAATACTATAAATCATAAAATAAAAATACGTGCAAATTCTGAATTTTAGTTTTATATGAAAAATAAGTAATGAGTTTAATTGAGTAGGTATTACTAAGTAAAAAATATTTAATTTGATTAAAATTTTATAAATTAAAAAACAAAATATTATTTTTGAGAAATTTAATTAGATAAAATTATACTCTAATTTTCTTCATAGAAAATAATAAATATAAATAATATGTCTTATGGGAACCATAATGTATGGAGTTGATAATAGAGTGATGAACTAAATAAACTTGATATTTTAAGTTTTTATTTATTTCCATTTTCTTTACTTTAGGGATTATACTTGGTATTTAAATTAACACTATAAACATTAACAAAAATATGTTCATTTTCTTCTTGATGAGAAAAGTGCAAATTTTTATTAATACTTAGAATGACATTCTAAAATGATTGTTTATAGTATAAAGTAACAATTTTCCATTCACTTCGATAAAACTAATTTTAAATTTAAATTAAAAATAAGTTATAATTTTCGTTTAGAAGGAGTTAATAAGGATAAAAAAATAAATTGAGAAGATTTTAAAAATTAAAGTAAATAATTATTTTGTAATATTTTTAACTCGATAAAATTATACTTTAATTTTTTCATATTAAATAATAATTATAAATAAATATACCCATAGAGTTATCAAGGGGGTCTAAATTAATGGGATACATTGTTCGAGCGCGGGTTTTCCGTCCCAGCGATCACACTTCGCTTCGTGTCGAGTTATAGGAGTGGGATCGAGGGCCCTTGTCGCGCAAAGAAACAGTGCGATAAAATAAAAAAATAAAAATTTTGAGTGCAAGGAATAACATCCAAGATTTTTTACATGGTTCGTTCAATTTGAATCCCTAAGTTATTCCACGGTGGTTCGAAAATCAAAGGAAGAAGATAAGAAAAAAGAGAGGATAAGAAGGGAAGGTGAGGATTTTGGGGGCTTGAAATGAGGAATAAAAAATAGTTGAAGGTTCGATAAATGACAGAAAAAAGAAGTTAAGGGGGCTCACATACTAAAAAAAAGGCTCGTGTGTTGAAAAAAGAGAGAATAAGAAGATAAGAAAGGAGGAGGAAAGGAGAAATCAAGAAGAGAAGCCCGAGGGAGAGCTCCTTGCCAGAGATGCTACTCCGGTGACCCTTGCCAACCCCCAGTCGAAGTCCCCCACTGTGGACTACTGGCGCCCTTGCTGCAAAGCCAATAGCCAATACCTTGCTCATTCGAAGCCTTGTTGATCATCACCGTTGTTGCCTTGGAGATTTGCTCCACCCTACCCGCGTTGCTGCCTCGCCAAAGCCGAGCTTGCCAAGGAGAGAAGTCCACAACCCACAACCCCGTTGCTGTTGGCCGGTGAAGTCCGAAAGGGGGCTTGGTGTTGCATTGAAGAGGAGGAAGAATAGAGCAGAGCAGCAGTAAGCAAGCAGAATTGAAGACCGGAAGAAGAAGCCACCCCCACCAGCCAAAGACGTGCCTCGGCAAACTCCTCCATCACCATGAAACCCCGCCAGTCTTTGTTTGATCTCCCACCACAAGAGACTAGAAAGATTTTGGGGGATTTGTTGTTGTAAAAGAAGTAAA
The DNA here is from genome assembly GCA_033002965.1 of Piper betle. NCBI lineage: Eukaryota > Viridiplantae > Streptophyta > Magnoliopsida > Piperales > Piperaceae > Piper > Piper betle. Next base: position 11,805 of record JAURVB010005357.1, read on the forward strand.
AGAAAGAAAGGAGTGGCAGAGAAGAAGCAAAAGAAAGAAAGGAGTGGCATAGAAGAAGCAGAGAAGACAAGGAAAAGGGAGGAGTCCCCCTCGCCAGAGCAACACCTCCGGCGACCTTCAAGAGCAGCGGTGGAGCTTGGAGTGCCCCAAACTCAGCCCAGCCGAGAACTATCGCTGAAGAAGCCTGCCGTCGCCAAAAAAAGCCCCCTGCTGGATTAAGAAATATCATCAAACAGCCACCTTGTCGGCGTGTGTCCGGTCAGCCCAAGTTGCCTTCGGCCACACCACAACACTGAGTTCCCCCCGCATGCGGGAACAAAACCCATTCGAGAGACACTACTTGAGAAGCCCTCCGTCTCCGGAAAAGCTTCAAGAAGCTGCTCACCGGAGTAGTGTAGCAGCAAAAAACAACAAGCAGTCAACTTTGGGCCATCCGTACGGCCAGCCAAGGCCGCCGCTTAGTAGACTAACACAACCCAAGTCGAGATCCGTAAGAAAGGAAGCCACCCTCGCCGGAAAACAGCTCAGAAAATGCCTGTCATTGTGCTCAGCAGCATTCGGCCATCTTTCCAACCTCCGTCCAGCCAACCGGAGCTACCGCAAGACAATCCACTGCCTCCAGTCGGTCCCTATCATCGCCGGTTACAAACCCAAATCAAGACACTCCGCATTTGGCCACCATCGTCGCCGGAAAACAGCAACAAAGCCGGACCGTTCCGCCAGAACTTTTCAGCACTATCTCTACCAATTGGAGGTGCCTCCGGCCACCAAATCACCACCATAAAAGCTTCATCAACCCTAGATCCACCGATCTAGGTGATAGCTGTCAGCCTCAGCAGTCGGAAACGCCGTCGCCGGAGCAACCAAAGCCGCCATTGCACCAACCATGGTTGCATGAATCGGTGTCGGAATCGGTTTTCCAGGGAGTCAGAATCGGAATTGGAATCGGAATCGGTCTGAATCGGCCAGGAATCGGTTCAGTTGAATCGGCCTAAATTAGTTTAATCGGTCATATATAATAATTTGACAATTCATAATATAAATATATTAAAATTAGGTATTGATGTTATTTTGATATTATTCTGTATATTATAGTTTATGTATTTTTAAATATTTTTTAAGATTTTTTTTAAAATTATTTAGAATTAATTATTATTTTTGACTCGAGTTAGACTCGAGTAACCTTTTAATTACGAGAATGCCACCCTCCGCTCTTTACCCCGCCACCGGCGGCGGCCCGGTCGGCGGCGAGTGTCGCAGCCACTGCACTGTCGGCTGGAGGCTACACTATCGGTCGGAGGCCTGGTTGCAAGGGCGGCGGCGATGTCGGCAGCCGGCTCGGAGGAACAGTCGGCAGCCCGGAGTCGGCGGCGATTCGTAAGTCACAGCCCGATTCGGCCCGGCCACACGTCGGCGGCGACGTTGCAAGGTCGGCGGCGAGGTCGGCAGCCCGGTCGGCGGCGAGCCCGGAGTCGGGGACGCACAGTGGACGGCGGAAACGGGGCGGCAGCGGGCGGACGAGTGGCGGCGGTGTGGGGGAGCGGGTTTGATTTTAGGTTTTTAAAATCAAAATTGCCATTTTACCCATGCTTAAATAATTTAATAAATATCATACCTAGGGTATTTTAGTAATTTACCGAAAAAACCGATTCTTCCCGATTCACCCCGATTCCGAATAGGAGTCAACTCGGCCGGAATCAGGGTGAATCGGGCGAGTTCGGCGCCGATTCGGCCCCGAAATCGGATCAGCACGCTGCCGATCCGATTCGAATCAGCCGATTCCGGCAAGTATGGCACCAACGGCCTAAGTGGGTTTGTCAGGCCCGCTTAGTGGACCGTGCCACTTGTTCTACTAAATCCGTGATCACTTTCCGTTGCCCCAATCGTGAGTAGACCTGATCGTGACCGCGTCCGTATACCCGTCTGTGACCCAAAACCAACTGGCGCACCGAACGCCACCTGTAGGCCGCGCACCGAGAAATCTTCTGAAGCCTACAAGCCAACCGGTCTGGTCCAATATTTATCCTACTCTGGACCAACCCCAAATGGCCTGATTCAATCCATTATTATTTAAAAATAATTTGAAGGCCTTCTAGACCTTGGATAGATGCAAAACTTACTACCTCATAATTTTTTGATGCTCTACACCCAATGGTAGGGTTATTTTGAAGATAAAAAAGGGACATACCATGGTATTGGAGTCGAAGATCTCAAAGGTGAATTTATTTAAAGGCGTCAAAATTCACTATTTTATGTGAAGTGTAAAAATTAAGAAAAATAGTGAATTTGTGGCTATCAAGCCATCGTGGAGTGACTTAAGGATTCAACTTGAACCCCTAAGGAACCACTTAAAAAATCTTGGGCGTTATTCCTCACACTCGACATTTTATTTTCTAACTCGCACAATTTTTTGCACCCCTAGTAGATGGGGGTGGGGGGCAGGGCGATGGGGGTGGTGATGGGAGTAGCCTCGCGGTGTCACCACCCCCGACACCCCTGCCATCGCCCCTTCCGCCCCCCCCCCCCCACACTCCCCCACTTGCGGATGCCCCCCCTCCACAATAGTCGATCCCCTGTTACCGCGCTTCTCCACACCGTTACTCCTGCCGCGCTTCCCCACCCCTCGAGGATATGGGCCATCCTTGTAATCAAACGTTTAATTTTTTTTTAACCAATAAATCTGGGCCGTCCTTGTAATTAGATGGCTCATGTCAAAATGTGGCGCACATAAATTATCTTGGTGCAGATAAGCACCTCTTTTATAGTTGTATTGAATTCAATTCATTGTTCAATCTCAAAAAATCAACTTCACTATGTTACAATAAAGCCGGTTTCGATGTTTATAGTTATATCGAACTCGAGTAGATTCGTCTCGAAAAAAAAGAGTTAGTCCACATATTATTACCACTTTACCCTTACATCTCCCGTAGATCAAATCGTATAAGTAGGGCAATTTAGTATTACAAAAAATAATGCTCCCCTTTTCCTCCCCGAGCCTGTCCACCCCGGCTACTCAGACAGCCTCCGGCACCGTACGCCGCCGCGTGGATTTCCGTCCCGACCCTCATCCAACTCTCCCCCATCGACACCCAACCGCTCTTTGCTTCCCTCCCTTCTCTCTCCCTGCCGTCAATTTTTAGCTACTGTCGCCCAGAAAATGTACCAAGCATGAATTTTTGTTGTTTGATTACATTTAGGGTGGATAAGTGGTGCTTTTATAAATGAATTTTGAATGAATTTAGCTGTAGGTGCTTTAAAGCTCCTCTGAGCGTCAATATTACTTTAATGCAACATCTGATCCTTACTTGTAGTGATTTCAGGTGTCTGTGGAATTGATGCAATTGTAGTTATAGAGATTGCGTTGTTTGCACTTTAAGTCCTTTACTTGTGCTTGATGGCAGTGTTCTTGCTCCGCATGTAAGAATTTGAAGCACTGCACATAAATTTAAGAAATACAATTTTATCTCCTTCTCTTGGTAATTGGTCTTGAAGCACTGCACATAAATTTAAGAAACTTCAATTACATTAAATGGACATAGGGTTTTGGTAAAGAGCTTGCTTCAGAGAATGAAATAGATGCTGAGTCAGGGGAGGAATGTACATCTGATTCTGAGATGCAGAGAAAAATGATGCTAGCAATGAAGAAGAATGGGGAAGCGGAAATGAAGCTAGATCAGATGGTACTGACGAAGATGATATGGATGCAAAGGCATCTCCTGAAGTGCTTAAAAAGCTTGTGCCTTACAACACCCTGGAAGACTTTGCAAAGGTAAGGTTATTGTAGCAAAATACATTGATAGAAAGGGAAGCATTTCTAGATAAATGATGAACTCAAGCACAAATGGCTATCTTTTGTCTTATTTCGTAGTTGTTTCGCTTATTAATTATTATCATTGAATTTCTTATACTGCCTTCATAAATGAGCCTTTTCTACTCTAAAACCAAGACTATTCCATTTCTGTATTCTTGAGCAAGGATGATTTGTCGTGTTTAAGCATTTTCTTATTCATCACACTTAAGTCCAAGGTAGTTTTTATTTTTTGAATGTACGATTGTTTAATAAAATTCTGAGGTTTAGAATAACACAATTTTTTTCTGCAATAAGTTGTTGACAATTATGCGAAGAATATTATTGCATAGTTTTTATAAAAAAAAAAAGACAATTTTTTTTTGCAAGTTCCATTGCCTGTTTCATTTTTAGGATTCTTATCACTTTGGTTTTAGAGAGTCTCTGGAGAGCATGAGTGTGATACTTCGGTGTCAGAGAAATCAGATTCTACGGACATAACTGAACAATCTAAAAGACCATTAAAGAAGGGTAAACGTTCTTATCTGATAATTGTAACCTTCAACGTTGATATGATTTGGGTTGTAAAATAGTCGATTAATAGAAAAAGTGCTAGTGACTATGGTATGCAATTGGCATGATCATTTGAAGCACTGTTAAGGCAATGACTCGAGCAAGTTTTTGTGTAGTCAAGTTTCCTAATTTTACAGTGAGGTTCTGTGGGTACACTGGTTGCATAGTTTTTCATTTTTAACTGGGTTCCATTTGAAATGCCGGTGCAGATCATTTTTTTTCCAAAGGCAAGAAATATAAATATCAGCTCATTTTGTTTGTTTCCCACTCACTTTGCATTTTTCTTGCGATTAAAGCATTTGGTTTGGTGATTTAAGGTGCAGGGAGTGGTGTCTAACAAATCCAACATTGTTAGATGTGACTAAATGAAGCGTCTTAGACATTTCTAATCTCTGATTTGTGATAAAACATAAATACTTCCGCTGAAATTAACAAAGCAAAAATGTGGTGCACGCAATAATGGCGACTATTGTGGATATTTGAACACTTGTGTACACTTATTTTGCTGTAAAATTGTTCCTGCTTTGAGAGGATGTGGTGGTCATAGGGAAATCATAATGCCTAGCATAAAACTTCACCATTTGATATAGAATAGCAGAAAGCATTCAGGCTACTCTCTGTTTAGAACATTCTAGTAGCGGGTGCATATAACTTGGCTGTTTAATTTTCTCTACTAATCAGTTTCATGTCATGTCATTTTATCTTGCAGGGGACAGAGTAAAGTATGTGGCTTCTGCTGTGATAACTGCAGTAGAAAATAGGTACTTACAAAAATTTCTTCCTGCTTAACAGACTTCTCTCAACAGCCCTTTTTTTATGTTTTTACTTCAAAATTATTTTTTATTAATTTTTCTGCTTCTTATGTTTTAGCGGTGTTAAATGGTTCTGTATAATTTAGTTTGGCAGGTGATTCATGGCCCAAAACATTTCACTAACTTCTGTTGTTAAATGGGCTGGTGGAGGAAATAAATTAAGATATGATGTGAATCATCTTAGGTGAATAAAATGTTATTTTTATTGCTGGTTTTTTGAATAGACCTGACTGTGTCTAGATGACTGTGAAGATCTATTTTGAATGTTGAACTACTAAAGGACCTGATGTTGGTGAATTCTTGTTGAGTGTTTGCGTTAGGTTGGATGGATTGTTATGTAAATTTTAGATGGTTGCTCAATGTATTGTTCCTAATTTCTATCAATTAATTTTAGAGTTGAATAAGTTATTTCTTGTGATTTAGGTTTTAACCTAATGAATATTTTGTGATTTGAATGTGAAGATAGTAAGAAGTCCTTAAAAAGTTGCTACTTGGGATTGCCTTAAGTGGAAGGAAGCAAGGATAACTAGAAATTAGTAATGGTGTTTTATAAACTATATGGGGTCGTAAGGTATACTTAGAGCTTAAATAATTGGATATTAGTTTAATGATGGAATATTCTAGAAGAACTTAGTGGAAGCCCTTGG
>JAURVB010005359.1:0-13887 GCA_033002965.1 Piper betle
TCATCTACAGAATAACTCCAAGTAGGATAGGGCACAATTTTAGCCGCGGTCCACGGAATCGGCCGATTCCGTGCGGAATCGGCCGATTTAAATCGGATCGGCGCGATGCCGATCCGATTTCGGGGCCGACTCGGTCGGCCCCGAATCGGCCTCGGAATCGGCTCGAGTTCGGCCGATTCCGACCGATTTAACTCGGAATCGGAATCGGCCGATTTAAATCGGAATCGGTTTTTTTAATGAAATTACTAAAATACCCTAGGTATGATTTTTATTAAATTATTTAAGCATGGGTAAAATGGTAATTTGGATTTTAAAAACCTAAAATCAAACCCGCTCCCCCCACACCGCCGCCGCTCGTCCGCCCGCCACCGCCCCGTTTCCGCCCTCCGCCGTGCTCCCCGACTCCGGGCTCGCCGCCGACCAGGCTACCGACCTCGCCGCCGACCTCGCAACGTCGCCGCCGAAGTGTGGCCGGACCGAATCGGGCTGTGACGCACGAATCGCCGCGACTCGCCGCCGACTCGCCGCCGCTCCGGGCCGCCTCGCCGCCGGCTGCGGGCCGCTGACTGTTCGTCCGACCGGGCTGCCGACATCCTCCGACATCGCCGCCGCGAGACTCGCCGCCGACCGGGCCGGCGGCGGCGGCGGCCGCGGGGTAAAGAGTGGCATTCTCGTAATTAAAAGTTGACTCGAGTCTAACTCGAGTCAAAAATAATAATTAATTCTAAATAATTTAAAAAAATCTTAAAAAATATTTAAAAATATCAGAAACTATAATACACAGAATAATATCAAAATAACATCAATACTCAATTTTAATATATTTATATTATAAATTGTCAAATTATTATATATGACCGATTAAATTAATTTGGACCGATTCAACTGAACCGATTCTTGGCCGATTCAGACCGATTCCGATTCCGATTCTGACTCCCTGGAAAACCGATTCCGATTCCGATTCTGATTCATGCAACCATGGTCCAAACTGAGAGTTATAAAATTGCAGGGAGTTGAATTTGATGGAATTCCAACATCAATTGGAGAACTGACAGAGCTGAGACATCTTGAACTGATTGAAACAAGCCTGGAAAGATTACCGGATGAGATTAGAAATCTGAGGAAGTTACAAGTGATGCATTGTTACAGCGGGTACGACAAAATGAATATCGATCTTCCAGAGGCGATTGGAGAACTCACTGAGCTAAGAAGACTGGTATGCAGTACTAGAAATATACTAGTGGAGGTAGGAAACTTGAAGAAGTTAGAGGAGCTACGCATAGACAGTCCCCTTGTAGAGTTCCCACAGGTAATTTGTCAATTGGTCAATTTGAAGAAACTATTCCTCAAAATACGGGCTCGGGTGGAGTTGCCCATAGGACTCGGAAATTTGAACAAACTGGAAATCTTTGAACTGGAATGAATGATTATACTCTTTCCGATTGTGTTGAACTGATTCCTAATGACACATTCAGGAATATGCACAAGTTGAGAGAGCTAAGGCTTCCGATTAGAAATTTCAAGATACTGCCACCGAGCTTCTTCCAGGGGTTGACATCGTTGAAGAGGCTGTCATTTACGTATCAAGGTGGTTGGACAGACGAGGATGAAATCGTTGAAGAGGATGACATCGTTGAAGAGGATGCCCATATGTACGACGAGGATGAAATCGTTGAAGAGGATGACATCGTTGAAGAGTGCGTACGACGACGTTGCTTCTTTTCTCATCCAATCGTCATCCTTGCCATTGAGAACCCTAATAATTCAAAAGATGCCCAATCAAGAAATTTCAAGTCCCCCCGACAAGCAACGATTTATGCTTCCCTTGTCTAGAAGAGCTCGAGATTGGCGAGTTCGATCGGCTAGAAAAGATGCAAGTGATGAGTCAGACGGCACTTCCCAGCATACGAGTTCTGAAGATCAGAAGTTGCCATTCCCTCAAGCACATCTCCGGACTTGAACATCTTCAGAGCCTTGTCGAGCTCGAAATTGACTATTGCAGCAAGTTGGAAGAAGTGATTCAGGTGGCTGGGGATAAAACTTTGTCGGATCATTCACCTGGTATTTGCTTCCCCAAACTTGAAAAATTAGGGCTTTGGTATCTTCCCCAGCTGAAGAGCATATGCAGTGACGCCATCTCATTTCCTTCCCTCCGCCACTTTCACTTGGATGATTGTCCAGAGCTGAGAGTACTACCCAGAGGCCTGGTGAAGGAAAATAAGGCACCTGAAGGACTATGTTATATTGGAGGTGGCCGCGAGTGGTACAACAAACTCCAGTGGCAAGATGAAGATTTCAAAGCCGCCCTCGATCCATTCTGTTTTTGAGTTGAGGAGGTAAAATAACCGCCAGCAGGGGCCGACAAAGAAGGGCAGAAGGTAAAATCTTGTTTTTATAAATGGTTTGAAAAGGTTTTCAATTTATGATATAAATTAAGACAATGACGTGTCATGCATTTTTGAAATGTTTCCTACAAACTGGAATATATGATTTGGAATTCCCGGTGGATTATGAAAGGATTTTCTCTTGCCTTGGTCTTTTTTTATCTTCCATAGGTTGCTTTATCAAGTTTGTCCTTAGGGTTTGAAAAGATGACTATTACTATTCTTGATTGTGTTGCTTATTCCCTTTCCTGCTTTGAATATTTTCTTTCTTGTAAGAATTTTAGATTTAATGGAAACACCACCCTTGTTGCTCTTTTTTATTTTTTTTAATCAATTAATTTTTAATTAGTTTTGATTCATGTGCGGTTAAATAAGTTCTTCATTTAGTAATTTATTTTATTCCCTTGCAATTTTTTCACAAGTTATTCACTTTCAGTTATTATAAATTTTTGTCTTCTTCAATCATGATAGGTTGCTATCTGTTTTAAGCGATCAATTTTTTAAAACTCTTTAGCAAGTTGGAAGAAGTGATTCAGGTGGCTGGGGATAAAACTTTGTCGGATCATTCACCTGGTATTTGCTTCCCCAAACTTGAAAGATTAGGGCTTTTTTCTCTTTCCCAGCTGAAGAGCATATGCAGTGACGCCATCTCATTTCCTTCCCTCCGCTACTTTAACTTGGGTCATTGTCCAGAGCTGAGAGTACTACCCAGAGGCCTGGTGAAGGAAAATAAGGCACCTGAAGGACTATGTTATATTGGAGGTGGCCGCGAGTGGTACAACAAACTCCAGTGGCAAGATGAAGATTTCAAATCCGCCCTCGATCCGCACTTTCATAGTGACAAATATTAGAAGGATTGATTTTGAATTGAGTAAGATTACAGCAGGGCTGACAGACATGGGCAGAAGGGAAGGTAACATCATGAATCTTCATTATTATTATTGATCTTAAAATCTTGTTTTTATAAATGGTTTTGAAAGGTTTTCAATGTATGATATAAATTAACTCAATCTCGTGTCATGAATTTTTTATGTATGTTGAGGAGTTACCTTCTAAGTTGGACGGTAGATGAATAGATAGAAAGCGGCAGATTTCACTGAACGCGGGTAGAAAATGTGAAAACTAAACTAAATATATAAGACAAGAGGGACATTATATAAGATCTATTTAATTCCGTACACAGACTTGACCAATATATAATTAAGCCCATGTAGGAGACAAATGGGGCCTATGAAATATACTGAGCAGTTTTTGCTGATACGTACAACGATTTATTTGTTCATTTATACATGTCATTTTTTGCGTGAGTTTAAGAATTAGAAAGTCCCTAATTAATTTCCCAAACAAGTCCAACCGCTAATGACATGTGCATGACATATGATAGTGTGAGAGTATGAAAATGAAATACTTTTATGATTAAACTCATTATCTGCAACTCGAGAAAGCAATCTTGAAAACAATGTAAATGTCGGTGTCATAATACTAATAATTATAAAACTCATTTCTACCGTAATATTAGACTTGACACTTTTAATTGTCAAAGCATTACTTTGATGAATTTACTTAATTTAGATTATTTATTTACTTATTTATTAAATAAAATATTAGATTACTATAGTTTGGATAATTGAAACATTTTATCTTTTGTGAATGAGAAAATATTTTAAATAACTTTAATTTTTAGTCAATTTAATATTGTTGGATATGATATATAAGTAGTGAAAATTTAACTATATATTAACCATTTAAACTAATAGCAAAATGGTGAAAACTTGATTATGACAAAACTTTACAAACTTGGTTATGGTAAAAAAAGGTGGGGAATTGAGGTGAGCTAGACCTCATAGAGCTTATATGATCAACACATCTAAGTTTAGGTAGTGGGACCTATGAATTGCTGTAAATAAAAGGTATAGCTCGTATAAACATATGTAAGACTCAAAATATTGTTTATATTGTTATATAAACATATGTAAGACCCTGTAGAGCTTATATGATCAACACATCTAAGTTTAGGTAGTGGGACCTGAATATTGTTATATTGTAGTAGGTGGCCGCGAGTGGTACAACAAACTCCAGTGGCAAGATGAAGATTTCAAAGCCGCCCTCGATCCACACTTCATCTTAGATTTGAGGGATTAATTTGAATTGCCGAATGGGCCATTACCTTAAGCCCAGCCCAACCCACCTTATTTTTACCTTAGTTTGAACGATTATGTATTATTAAAGCCCAGCCCAACCCACCGTATCTTCAGAAGGCCAACAAACAAGGGCAGAAGGTAACATCGTGAATCTTCATTATTATTGTTCATAAAATCTTGTTCTTGTGTCCATTTTTTGTGTTTGATTGGAAACTTTATTTTAGACTTTATTTTATTCCCTTGCAAACTTGCACATTCAGCCCATTACATCTAGTATTTAAAAAAAATTGAAAACTTTATAAAACTGTCCAATATGAGATATTGTTATGTTGGAGGTACAACATAACAATATGATGTTACAATAGTGAGTGGTACAACAAACTCCAGTGGCAAGATGAAGATTTCAAAGCCGCCCTTGATCACACATTCACTCTAGCTTAGCAATTTCTTGAAACAAATGTAAAATATTGGAAGGATTAATTTTGAATTGAGGAGGAAGATTAGAGCAGGGGCCAAGAAACAAGGGGCCGAAAAAGTCAAAAAGCATAAGGGAAGGTTCATGCCAATGTATTGTTGATCTCATAGAATTGACACTTCTTGCCTCTATATTATGTCATCCAGAGAGATAGATCATGAGGACATTATGCATAGAATTGTGAAAAGTCAATGCTAACATACTGTACTCTATTACATTTATACGACTAGATTGACTTTACTCATTTTAGATTAACATGACTAGAGCTGACTGCAAATATATGATCATATTTCAAAAAAGTCAGAAAACGTAAGGGAAGGTTCACGCCTATGTATTGTTGATCTCATATAATTGACACTTCTTACCTCTATATTATGTCATTTAGAGAGATAGATCATGAGGACATTATGCATAGAATTGTGAACCGTCAAAGTCTAACATACTGTACTCTATTACATTTATACGACTAGATTGACTTTACCCATTTTAAATTAACATGACTAGAGCTGACCGCAAATATATAATGTAAATTTATTTGTGGAATGTGTTAGGATTTTAAACACATGAAATCCCGAAACACCATGTTGTGTATTTTTTCAAGGCAAATCAATACAAGATAAAAGATAGAGACACACAAAATTTAACGTGGAACCTTCATCACAGAAGAGAAACCACAAACCATCCACTATAATCTCATAATGGGCATATACATCGGGCAAAGCCGGTACACACTCAATAAACCTCTAATTCCTCGTACTTCTTGAATAACTTCATGTCTTTACGATTCCCCATGTAGTTGCATGTGAACAAATCCATCGTATGATGAGGGACTCCTAACGGAATGCACCTTCCTCAGATGAATTTACCACTTTTTTTGGTCTAAATAACTGTGAGTTTAGTCTCGTGAAACATATGATTTTCAGAGAAAACACGTTATAGTGCTGTGTTAGGTAATGCAAGCTAAGATGCTTTTTTTCTGCCCACAAAAACAATGGTTTATCTTATTTTAGGTTCTGATCAGAATATTTTTTGCAGTTCAATGAAGCTTTTAGATGTATAGAAATTTCAATTGATTCGCTGTAGTCTATGGTTCATCTATGTTGCTTTTGTTTTTCACTATGTGAAAAACTAACTTCCACCAGGGACTCTACAACTCCGCCTGTAACACCCCATTTCTGGCTCACCCGTGAACCGACCCAGAAATGTCACCGGCGACTGAACCGTTCGCTAATCTATTGGGTTCGGTTAAGCCAACCCGGATCTGCCCTCGGCGTCTTAAGATGGGGAAGATGGGGATGCAACCATGAAATGCATGAATGGGAACAATTGGGTTCTAATGCGGTCCTACATGCATGCCATGACGTGCAAGCAAAACAAAACCATTCAATAAGCAAGAAATTTAAATAAAAAATTCATTAATTTTTACGAAAAAATGGACAAAATCTCCCCTAAAAGTGCAATAGGGGCCAACCTGTCCACAACAAGGGAATATAAATATTTTATCAAAATACGATAAAACATAACAATCTACCGCGGCATTCCATCATTATCTCATTTGTTTTCATCTGAGCCGAGGCTGAACTCCAAGGCTCCCTACTCATTCACATTTATCCGTTCATTTCATAACAAACAATTTATCAAACAAACACACCAAAATTATCATTCATGAAGCATTAACACTCCATCATTATACATTACATGTGGCAGGTACATGTGTGCGTGGTTCCGTGCTGCTCCTCTGCAGTCCCGACAGCTTTCATCCCTCGCATTTCTCACCTACATATATATAGAAAAATGTCAGCAACGGGTGTCACTGGTCCGGAAATAACTAATATCAAACTGGAACATGAGAGCAAATTCTCATGGAAAGCAAACAATCATATATCTTCCTCAAGAACTCTCATAAAAGCAACTATAGAGGAGCCGTCGAGCAGCTGACTCAACAGCATCCCGATCTATCTGGTACTGTGCCGCTCACGGCACTTCTTTTTCAGTACTTCGCGTAAAACTTTTATCCTAAGCCTTCTCCGAACCTCCATATTACTCCTGACTTTGAGCACGAAGGCCGAGTACTCTCAGACAGTCGCCTTTAGTACCCTTTGAACCACAAGTTAGGACATACGCTGTACTAAACAGTACCTATAAACCTCCACGTTCTCCGGGTGTGAGGAACTCAAACGTGGAGTTGTCAGGATCCCTCGGGAATGGAACAGTCCGCTGCACTAATCTAGAGCCCGCTTTGACTGTCACGGCATCCGCTCATGGTACGTGCCGTCGGTTTCTCCATCTCTCGTCTCCCTAAAAACGTGAAAACTATATATATATATATATATATATATATATATATATATATATATATATATATATATAGGGCTGGGTAGCGATTTATATAATAGGCCCGAAGGCGACTTGAGGTGGATCTTATCTTCGAAAACAAACTCGAGGGATCTCATCCTCGAGGGTTATTAATTCCGAAAACAATCGACCAGGTGACCCGTGTTAGGTGGGGTCCGATAAATCATCCACCTGACATGTCCTACAATCAATAAATCAAATCGCCGATAGAGTAGAGCGATAAAACCTGAGAAGCGTGTCCTAACGGACTTGGTAGAAGCTCCAAGCGTGTCCTCGTGCCTAGGCGGCGAGCTCCTACTCCGTACCTACACATCGAAACTAAATACTAACGCCCGCTCATGATGCAGTCATACATCCTATATCACACATACATCCATCACGCATCAATCAACACACATCAACCTATATCAATTCTAGCAAGTCTACTTATACTAGTTTGCATTAGATCATGATCATTACCTAGTTACCCTAATTAGTTTCTTAGCCTCCATTTTTAACACCACTCAATCAAACAAATTTCATATTTTATCCTTACTCAAATCTACATTTATATATCTATTATTATAACACACAATTCACCGATCCTAGTATGCAATTCTAATAATCAATACTTTCAAATAATTAAGTTAAAATAAATTATACCTCGCGGGATTCGTGGCTCGAATTCGGCACCCTATGGCGTCCGAAGTTCGATAGGGTTCAATCGGAGGGATTCAACGGAAGATCAGGTGATTTCCGACGAATTTGGGTGAATCCAGTTTCCGGCAACTTCCGGCGACTGTCCCGGCAGTTTTCCAGTGACGGTTTCGGCAGGGCAATCGGGGGTAAGGGTTAGCACCGGCTCGGTGAGCTCGTCCCATTGGTGGTGAAAGCAAGGACGGCCATGGTGGCGATGACCGCCGGCGGCGGCGTCGAGTTCGGTCGGGGCGGTCGTTCCGATCAGGCCCACATTCGGCTTCGACGGCAGTGCTAGGTAAGGGGGAAATGTCGGGGAGGTCAAGGGGGTGGTCGTCGGTGGCGGCGCGGCCTGGACGGCGGCGAATCAACAAGGGGGCGTCGTGGTTTGTAGGGCGATTCTGGCGTCATGGCGGCGAGACGGTGGCTGGGGTGGGTCGTGGCGGCATGACCACTGCACGGCGGGGCAGGGCGGCGTTGATCGGTGACAGTGCTGCATCGCCAACAACCACAGTGGGTGGCGAGGGTTTTGGGAGGGGAAGGTGTCGGGAGAGGGATAAAATACTTCAATGGAAAACTCGTATATAAGTATTGACTTGATTCGTACTCGAGTCAAAATAATAACTAGTTCGTAATAAATCCTAAAAAATTTAAAAAAATATGAAAAAATCCCATAAAAATAAAACAAACACAACAACATCTAAATGACATGCTCTATAACAAAAAACCCACCCGAATATAATCTAACGCGTCCTAATGCGTTATTCGCCTTAAAGCTATGTCTACGATCAAATATATAAAAAAAAATAATGCATACTTTCATATATTCTAATAACTTATTTGTCACCATCTTCTCGACATTATCATCATATATTCAGGTACACCTGACTCTCATCGCTCATAACTCACGACTGGCCTCAATTCAGCATGTGGTTCATGAAATTGACTCGACTCGAACCCACGGTTGAACCGACTGGTTCGGTAACGTAAAACTCTGACCCGAGTCACGGGTTATACACCACCACAGCTCCCACACAGACAAAGGACGAAATTGGCTGATCGATAGTGGCCTTGAAATAAAATTTATAATGATTAAACATATCTATCTTAAACAATGATAATACATGCTATCAAAGCAAAGAAATTCAAACAAGAAATATCCCGCTAATATTATTAAATCGAAGTGGTCTTATCAAATCAAGCATTGCTGCAAGTTCAAAGTAACTACAAAAAACAGAATAACACAGGAGACTCAAAATGTGCAACCAATTCCACTTTATAACCTTCTCAACCTTGCATCCTCCTTTTTTGTTGAATCACTACATACCAGTTGCGTTGCCTGAGTGTTCCTTTCAGGGCTTCGGCATCAAGAGGAGTCCGCCTCTTTATTACCGACATTTGCCAGTGATAACATACCCTGCTGTTGTTCCCTCTGTTCACTGAACGAATCTCCAAAAACAAAAAAAAAAAAACTACCAAATGAATTGCAAGAATAACTTCCTCGCAATGGATGCTTCCCCTTCTTGCAGCTCACATAATGTCTAATCTATATTACGATATGAAGAATCTTCTTGATGCAAACAGCTACAATGATAGGCCCTGCCCAGTCCCCCACGGCACATCCTGCTCAAAACATGATCATGATGAGGCATTTTAGTGAGACAAACCACCTGATCTAGCTAATCTTACATTCTGTTATTTCAACTCAATATCAAAGAACTAAAAGATGACAAACAATGCTGCTTAGAGGCTTCGCTCGAGGAAAAGAAGTGAACCTAATGACAAGATTCATCCAAATAGTTTTGGAGACTTCACTCAGGGAAAAGAAGTGAACCTCCTGACTAGATTCATCTAAATAGTTTATTGAAACATTCACCCCAAAATACATTTATCTCTCGTCAATGTCCTTATATTTCAGCATCATTCCCTTTCAAAATCCTTTCCTCTGCTTTTTCTCCCAATAGATTTAGTTGTATGAATATAATCTTGAAATGACTACCATCTCATTCAAATTAGAAACAATATAACAAAATCTTTGAAATATGGAAAAATTATGTTTATTTTCTTTTGTGATACATGTCTGTAATACATTAGAATATAAAACCCAATTGGGAATAATAATGCATCCAAGTTCAATAGTCGCACTATCCCACCATAGACAAAATAGAATGAGTTTTTGATTGACAGCTCCACTTACCAATCCATTGGCCTAATGAAGGGCGGATAAGCAATGCACCAACACCAGCTCCAACTGATGCAAAAATAAGCCACGACCCACATCTGATTGTAGTACTGAACAATCTTTTTTCCAGCAACTTAACTTTTGCAGGTTTGTCAAATTCTTCCTCTTCATTTTCAGCAAAGACAGCTCTGAGGAACCACCAGACATCAATTCCAACATTGACAATCCATTAGGCAGCCACACCTAATAAGTAACCTGCAACAGGAAGATGTGCAGTAACCTGCACAGGAAGACCTCCGAAAGTTGTTCTACTAACTCTACAGATGTATATAACTTGAAGTCATTTCATGGTAAATACTGTTTAGTTACCTCTGAAAGTTGTTCTGCGGACTCTATAGATGTCTACTGTTGATGGCCATCCTCTTTGTGCTTTGCGAATGGCTGACCCAGGAACATCTGGAAACATTGACTTTCAAGATCAAATTTTGATGAAGTTAACTTTGACATCAAAGCAAAGATTCCAGCAACTACTAATAAGCTCCAAAGAAGCAAAACATGTGAGAGGAGCATACAACAAGCAAACATCCTTTGTTTGAAAAATGCCAAAAGCTCCTTCCTAAAGCAATTCTCATCCTGCAACTTGTTGGTCCTTTAAAAATGTATTGCAAAGTACAGATACAGTACAATTTAGCTAATAGTTGATCAGGGAAGGAAACAGGGAAAAGCAAAAGAAAAAGTAACTAAAGAGTAAAATGAGAAAAACAGTATAACATTAAGGGATCAAACGGCATCAAAATAACTATAGATACTTAATTACATTCAAAAAATAAAAAATAAACATACACACACACATAACCACAGACACTTCCAGCGAAATTGCAACATGGAATTTTTGTTACAGTTGACTACTGCCACATTAACCAATGCCAAAAAAAAACTCATACAGCAATAAAGTGGCAATTTTTTACGCGGATGATTTTCTTAATACTATCCCACAAAGGAAAGACGGGATAAAATTTGTGTCAAAAAGGAAACGGTAATAGGAAACAAAAGAATATATAATAATTTACATCATTAGATCAGGTGGATGAATGATGATGATAATGAACCGTCATATATACACTTAGCTAGGGCAGACAGAATTTGATTTAGTTTTTAACCTACAAGAACCATGGGTCAGAATTTTCAAACTGTGTGGCATTCATAACTTTGAACAAAAACATGGTACAATCAAGTCCATATTTCGCTGAAAAAGTATATTAGGGATCCAATGGATATTATAAATGAGCTTGAACAGCAAATATTTCTCCAAATACTAACATAGTTATTAACTAATAGTAACAGCCAACAGACTACTACACAGCACAAGAGCGATAATGAAGTATTTAAAAGACAACCAACCTTTGAGGAGTTTCCATGCAATCCTCTGTGATACATAATGAACAGAAACTCTTTCGAGCACTCGTCTAGTTGTGATCACAGTGCTCTGCAGTAGCATTAATGTAAATAATAAGAAGCAAACAGCAGAACAACCTTCTCAACAGAGTCATCAATTAAATAGGATTCAAGCAAGAAGACACTCATAGGTAGAAATGCTTTTCAAACAGAACAATAACTGAGACCTTTAAATATGTCACTCATATCCATTGTCAAATCATATAGTAACATGTAGAAACTCAACAACGATGATGAGCATATTTTTAAACGAATCAACTAGTTCTATTGATCCCGATTTTACAAAACATCGAAGAAAGTCTTCATAAAAAAACTATCCCTTCGTTTAAGGCTTTAAGCGTCACATACTCAAACAATGTAAACTAGTTTCTAATGAATAAAGCATTCAATTTATACAGTCAATCTCATAGTTTTAACACAAACGAAGGGGAAAAACATCAAAACTAGGGGTGAGCATTCGGTCAACTTGGTTATGAACAGATAAAACCAAATAAATTGAATTAGTTTCGCAGACAGATTTCATAAGTGAAACCAAACTGAATTACTTCCAAAATAGAACCCAACCGAAATATTACTTCAATAACTGAATAACCAAATTACATCATAAGTTATTTAAAAAATAATAATTTGTTTCATTATTTAATCAAAATTATATCATTCTTTTAGCGTACATAATCGTTTAATAAGTAATTCTAAATGTATATATATTATTAAACAAATTAGAATTTATCATAAAAATATAATAATTTCAAGATAATTAACATAAAATATAGATTTTAGATTTTTTTTTAAAATAAGTTTGGTTATTTCGATAATTCGGTACGGTTAGGTTCCTAACTAAAATATGCATTTTGGTTTGTCTATAATCCTACTGAAAATGAACCGAATTCAGAATTGAACCTAATTGAGATTAGGTTTTAGGTTTTTCACCATATTATACTCACCCCTAATCAAAACCATCATTTAATTATGAAATGACTTCCTAAAAAAACACAAAAACAATTTATTAAGAAAGTAGAATAATAAAAATGCAAAATCCAATTAGGAGAGGATAAAGTGTAACACCTTAGGGGAAAAAATGAACTATTACACTACCTCACGTATTATTTGCCAAATGGACTTTCAAAATGAATCAACCAAATCAACAGGTTTTTCTTCTTCTGCACCAAATGGTTTTTCTTCTTCTGCATCAAATGGTTTTTCTTCAGTAAGATTCGGTTTTAGGTTTTTCACCATATTATACTCACCCCTAATCAAAACATCATTTAATTATGAAATGACTTCCTAAAAAAACACAAAAACAATTTATTAAGAAAGTAGAATAATAAAAATGCAAAATCCAATTAGGAGAGGATAAAGTGTAACACCTTAGGGGAAAAAATGAACTATTACACTACCTCACGTATTATTTGCCAAATGGACTTTCAAAATGAATCAACCAAATCAACAAGTTTTTCTTCTTCTGCATCAAATGGAAAATCATTGTCATCCTCTATTTTATGTTTAGGCTCCAGCAAGGGCAAATAAAATGTCAAAAAGGCCCTCAATGTCGTCAAGCTGAATGTCTTCAGTCCAAAGGCAAAGAACAAACGTTTCAACTGCACTGGATATTCTTTGGCACTGTACTTTATATAATCAGGTAAGAAAACTTTCTCAAAAGCTATCTGTAAATTGAAGATGTCCTCTTCTGCATAAGCAGCACCAACACCACAATAAGCCACTGATATTCCCCCATCTTTGAAATTTGTGCATTAGAACAAAGACCATTAAAATTATAAAACTGAAATTGATATTCACATAAAAACTCCACAGTAGAAACAAAAAAGTAAACTCTTACCTCTACACAGATAGCTCACAATACATCAACAAATTCACCAGGAAAAGAGTAAACTTTTCCAGGTGAAGAAGCTTCAAGATATTATTAAGAGCAAAATTATCAGTGTAGTTATTTCGAACCTACATAATTATTCTATATCTTTTGATGATGTAAGCCACCATCACATTAGACATTAGAGTCAACAGCTCTGATTCTAATTTTGCAACTAATTTAGGATTGACCTTTTACTTGAGTAAGAAGGATCTAAAGCTTGCACCCTAAAAGCTAGCTTAAATAATAAAAACTACAGTTTTTTTGTGTCAAATTTTCTTGGATATAGAATCAGATTCTAGAACATTGCTTTCAGTACCAGTTTCCTACTCGTAGCTCAACCAATGTTGTCA
>JAURVB010005360.1:0-11044 GCA_033002965.1 Piper betle
TCATGCGCAGAAATTGGGTGGGCGAAATATCGTGCAATTTTAGCCGCGTCACATCTATATCCAAACTGAGAGTTGTAAAATTGAATGGAGTTATATTTGATAGAATTCCAACATCAATTGGTGAACTGACAGAGCTGAGACATCTTGAACTGATTGAAACAGGGCTGGAAAGATTACCGGATGAGATTAGAAATCTGAGGAAGTTACTAGTGATGCATTTTTACAACTGGTCCGGGAAAATGTATATTGATCTTCCAGAATCGATTGGAGAACTCACTGAGCTAAGAAGACTGGTATGCCGTACTAGAAATATACTAGTGGAGGTAGGAAACTTGAAGAAGTTAGAGGAACTACGCATAGTCAGTCCCCTTGTAGAGTTCCCACAGGTGATTCTTCAATTGGTCAATTTGAAGAAACTATTCCTCAAAATAGAGGCTCGCGTGGAGTTGCCCATAGGACTCTGAAATTTGAACAAACTAGAAATCTTTGAACTGGAAGAAGATGAACTGAAAGATGATGACTCTTTCCGTTGTGTTGAACTGATTCCTAATGACACATTCAGGAATATGCACAAGTTGAGAGAGCTAAGGCTTCCGATTAGAATTTTCAAGATACTGGCACCGAGCTTCTTCCAGGGGTTGAAATCGTTGAAGAGGCTGTCATTTAGGTATCAAGGTGGTTGGACAGACGAGGATGACATCGTTGAAGAGGCGTACGACGACGTTGCTTCTTTTCTCATCCAATTGTCATCCTTGCCATTGAGAACCCTAAAATTCAAAAGATGCCCAATGAAGAAATTTCAAGTCCCCCGGACAAGCAATGATTTACGCTTCCATTGGCTAGAAGAGCTCCACATTTGCGACTTCAATTGGCTAGAAAAGATGCAAGTGATGAGTCAGATGGCATTTCCCAGCATACGAGTTCTGAAGATCACACGTTGCGATTCCCTCAAGCACTTATCCGGACTTGAACATCTTCAGAGACTTGTCGAGCTCCGAAATTGATGATTGCAGGAAGTTGGAAGAAGTGATTCAGATGGCACTTCCCAGCATACGAGTTCTGAAGATCTCAAGTTGCCATTCCCTCAAGCACATCTCCAGACTTGAACATCTTCAGAGCCTTGTCGACCTCGAAATTTTCGATTGCACTAAGTTGGAAGAAGTGATTCAGGTGGCTGGAGATCAAACTTTGTCGGATCATTCACCTGGTATTTGCTTCGCCAAACTTGAAACATTAGGGCTTGGGTTTCTTCCCCAGCTGAAGACCATATGCAGTGACGCCATCTCATTTCCTTCCCTCCGCTACTTTCTCTTGGATGATTGTCCAAAGCTAAGAGTACTACCCAAAGGCCTGGTCAAGGAAAATAAGGCACCTGAACGATGTTATGTTGTTGGTGACAGTCGCGAGTGGTACGACAAACTCCAGTGGCAAGATGAAGATTTTAAAGCCGCCCTCGATCCACACTTTCATGATTTCTTTCAAGTAAAAATGTCAGATAAATTTTAAATTGACGAGGGAGATTACAACAGAGACCGACAAACAAGGGCAGAAGGTAACATCGTGAATCTTCATTATTATTATTATTGATCATAAAATCTTGTTTTTATAAATGGTGACCCAATTGTGTCCCTAAAAATAAAATCTTGACAGTTATAATCGTATTTTTATATTTATTTTTTAAAAATCTTGTTTTTATAAAAGGTTTTGAAAGGTTTTCAATTTGAAATTGGCGGTTGCAGCACGTTGGAAGAAGTGTTTCAGGTGGCTTGGGATAAAACTTTGTCGGATCATTCACCTGGTATTTGCTTCCCCAAACTTGAAAATTAGAGCTTTTGATTCTTCCCTAGCTGGAGAGCATATGCAGTGACGCCATCTCATATCCTTCCCTCCGCGACTTTCGATTGGGTGGTTGTCCAGAGCTGAGAGTACTACCCAGAGGCCTGGTGAAGGAAAACATGGCACCCGAAGGAGTATGTATTATCGTAGGTTGCCGCGAGTGGTACAACAAACTTCAGTGGCAAGATGAAGATTTCAAAGCCGCCCTCGATCCATGCTTTCTTATTTATTAGGAAAAAATGCCAAATATTAGAATGTTATAATGAATTGAGGAAGACATCGTATTATTGGAGGTGGCCGCGAGTGGTACGAAAAACTCCAGTGGCAAGATGAAGATTTCAAAGCCGCCCTCGATCCACACTTTTTTGTTGGAATGATTTAATCATAAAATGAAATACTTTTATGATTAAACTCATTATCTGCAACTTGAAAGCAATCTTGAAAACAATGTAAAAGTCGGTGTCTATAATACACATAATTATAAAATTTATTTCTACCGTAATATTAGTCTTGACACTTTTAATTGTCAAAGCATCACTTTGATGAATTTAATTAATTTAGATTATTTATTTACTTATTTATTAAATAAAATATTAGATTACTATAGTTTGGATGATTGAAACATTTTATATTTTGTGAATGAAAAAATATTTTAGATAATTTTAATTTTTAGTCAACTTAATATTGTTGGTTATGATATAGAAGTAATGAAATGTAATTATATATTAACCATTTAACTAATAGCAAAATGGTGAAAACTTATTTACGGTAAAAAAAGGGGGAATTGAGGTGAGCAACACCTCATAGAACTTATAAGATCAACACATCTAAGTTTAGGTAGTGGGACACATTAAATTGCTGTAAATAAAAGGTGTAGCTCATATAAGCTCTACGAGGTGTAGTTCATGTATGTAAGACTCAAAACAAAAAAAGGGTTAAATAACTATGGTAAACGCTACCGACCAAAGTATTACCAAGCCATTTATAACCCTAGTTCTTTGCCATCACCACCTAAGGCAATATTAAGTGTGATGATTGTCCAGAGCTATCTCATTTCCTTCCCTCCATTTATTTCACTTGGATGATTGTTCAGAGCTAAGAGTACTACCCAAAGGCCTGGTGAAGAAGACAAGGCACCTGAAGGGGAATGTTATATTGGAGGTGACCACAAGTGGTACAACAAACTCGAGTGGCAAGATGAAGATTTCAAAGCCGCCCTCGATCCACACTTTCATGCTTTCTTTGAAGATAAAGATGAAGATGAGGATGAAGATGAAGATTAGCGATTTCAAGAAAACAATGTCAAATCTTAGAAGGATTTATTTGGAATTTCATGTTGTTCTTGACTTATTGTCCAGAGGTGAGAGTACTACCCAGAGGCCTGGTGAAGGAAAACAAGGCACCTGAAGGACAATGTATTATTGTAGGTGGCCGCGAGTGGTACAACAAACTCCAGTGGCAAGATGAAGATTTCAAAGCCGCCCTCGATCCACACTTTCATTTGAGGGATTAATTTGAATTGCCGAATGGGCCAATACCTTAAGCCCAGCCCAACCCACCTTATTTTTACCTTAGTTTGAACGATTATGTATTATTAAAGCCCAGCCCAACCCACCGTATCTTCAGAAGGCCAACAAACAAGGGCAGAAGGTAACATCGTGAATCTTCATTATTATTGTTCATAAAATCTTGTTCTTGTGTCCATTTTTTGTGTTTGATTGGAAACTTTATTTTAGTACTTTATTTTATTCCCTTGCAAACTTGCACATTCAGCCCATTACATCTAGTATTTAAAAAAAAATTGAAAACTTTATAAAACTGTCCAATATGAGATATTGTTATGTTGGAGGTACAACATAACAATATGATGTTACAATAGTGAGTGGTACAACAAACTCCAGTGGCAAGATGAAGATTTCAAAGCCGCCCTTGATCACACATTCACTCTAGCTTAGCAATTTCTTGAAACAAATGTAAAATATTGGAAGGATTAATTTTGAATTGAGGAGGAAGATTAGAGCAGGGGCCGAGAAACAAGGGGCCAAAAAAGTCAAAAAGCATAAGGGAAGGTTCATGCCAATGTATTGTTGATCTCATAGAATTGACACTTCTTGCCTCTATATTATGTCATCCAGAGAGATAGATCATGAGGACATTATGCATAGAATTGTGAAAAGTCAATGCTAACATACTGTACTCTATTACATTTATACGACTAGATTGACTTTACTCATTTTAGATTAACATGACTAGAGCTGACTGCAAATATATGATCATATTTCAAAAAAGTCAGAAAACGTAAGGGAAGGTTCACGCCTATGTATTGTTGATCTCATATAATTGACACTTCTTGTAACACCCCAAATCCGGTTCACACTCGTGAACCGAACTGGCATGTTACAGGCCCCGGTTAGGTCGGCTAACCCGAACCTAACTCGTGCGGATCCAATCTCGGCGTCTTAAGATGAAGATCTAACTTTCTATATGTATGTATGAATGCATAAAACCCTAACAGGATACTACATGGATGACATGCAACCAATTTTCACACCAACACAATTACAATTAAAATTAGTAAAAATTCTAAAACGAAAGGGACAGAATTTCCCCTAAAAATGCAATTAGGGGCCACCCTATCAAAATCATATATTCAAACTATATATGCATAGCAACAATAGCATTCACACAGACTTCTAATCTACTATATTCATCATTCTCTGAACTTTGGGTCCTAACCCATCACACTTTTGCTGCGCTACTCTGATCATTTCATTTCATGTCATTGTCATGCCTCAAACATTTAATCATAGCATGTTTATAAAATAACATCATAAACAAAACATTAAACATTCAATCACCCAATGTGTGTGTGCAGAAGACCTTATTGCTCCTCCGTCCTGGCCGGCACATCCATCTCGTGATTATCACCTACATATAGTATAAGAAAAACGTCAGTAACAAGCGTTACTGGTCCGAAAAGAAAATAACTATAACAAACTGGCTATGAGAGCAAACTCTCATATGAAAGAAAACAACATATACTCCACGTGAACACTCTGAAGGGCACTACTGAGGAGCCACTGGGCTGCAGACCCGGTAGCATCCCGAACTTACTGATCTGCTGCTGGTACTGTGCCGCTCTCGGCACTTCTTTTCAGTACTTCTCGTGAAACTTTATCTTAAGCCCTCTCCTTACCTCCATATTTCTCCTGGCCTTGAGCACGAAGGCCGAGTACTCTCAGGCAGTCGCCTTTAGTACCCTTTGAACCACAAGTCCGGACATGCGCTGTACTAAACAGTACCCGTAAACCTCCACGTTCTCCGGGTGTGAGGAACTCAAACGCGGAGTTGTCAGGATCCCTCGGGAATGGAACAGTCCGCTGGCACTAATCCAGAGCCCGCTTTGACTGTCACGGCATCCTCTGCATGGTACGTGCAGTCGATTTCTCCATCTCTCGTCTCACAGAAACGCGAAAACTATATATATATATATAGGCTTGGGTAGGGAGTTATATAATAGGCCCGAAGGCAACTTTTGGTGGATCTTGTTTTCGAAATCAACCTCGAGGGATCTCATCCTCGAGGGGTTATTAATCCGGAAAATGTTCGGTTAAATGGCCCGAGTTAAGTGGGATCCGATAAAACGCCACTTAACCCGTCCTGTAGACAATAAATCAAACATACAATAGAAAAGATCATAAAATCAGAGAGAGTCCTAAACGGACCTGGTAGAAGCTCCAAGCGTGTCATCGCGCCTAGGCGGCGAGCTCCTACTCCGTACCTACACATCAAAACTAAATACTAACGCCCTCTAACTACATGATGCATCAAAATCAATGAATACCACACACGGCATAATAATCATCCATCATAGTCAAATAATCATAAAAGAGAATAATCCTAACTCAAACTATTCATACTATATTTTATTCTGTTTCTCTAAATTACATCATGATCACTTATCATGCTCCAACTCATTTTATCTCATTAGCTCACTTACTATTCATTTACAATTCCTCAAATCATACCATCATTACTTCATCAGTAATTAGGCATTATCATGATAAATAATCAGTCCTACCATGCTATGCTAATAATCATCAATTTAAATAATCAAATTGGAGGTAATTATACCTCACATCGTCGGCAATCGGCGACGGCTAGGGTTCCGTCGCGTGTCTCGGAGCTCGAATTCGGCGCTCCCCGGCGTCCGACGTTCGATCGGGCTCGACTGGGTGAGCCCCGCGGAAGATCCGGTGAATTCCGGCGAATTCCAGAAATTCCGGTTTTCCGACGGTTTTCGGCGGTTTTCCGGTAGCTTCCGGCGGTTTTCCGGCGATAGTCGCCGGCGGCGTCTACTGGCCGGAAAGTGGTCGTGTTGGGTGCCCTTGGAACCGGCTCGGCGAGCCCGACTCATCTACGAGGTCGACGCGGCCAACGGAGGTAACGGCTCGCCGGAAAAAGCATAAAACAGAGCGGCGGCGATGGGAGAAGAATCCGGCCGATCTGGGCGGCGCTGGCCTCCGTTCCGGTCGGGGAAGGTCACTGGGCGGTCGGTGGTGCTGAGGCGACCCCCTGATCGTGGCGGCGATAGTCGCCGGCGGCGAAATCGGCGACGCGACCGAAGCTTGGCCGCGGCGCTAGGCACGGCGATTCCGGCGTCACGGCGGCCTGGCAGCGGCCGGGGCTGGTCGGGGCGGCACGACAACGTCGTGGCCGAGCTAGGGGCGACGATCGGCGGCCGGGCGGGCGTCCACGGCAGCGGCGGCGGCATGCGCAGTGGCGGCGCGCGGCAAGGGTTTGGGAAAGAAGAAAGGAAAGGTCGAGGGTGTGTGTGGTGGCAAACTCGTAAATATTACTTGACTCGTCTCCGACTCGAGTCAAAATAATATTTAAGTCGTAAAAAATTCCAAAAAAATTTGGGAAAAATCCCACAAAATCAAACAACACCAAAAAAATCATAATGATATGCTCTAGAACTATCAACCCACCCAAAATGCCCGTAACGCGTCCTAACGCGATAAACGGCCTAAAACTAATTCTACGATCCATTATATATCATAATAAAAAAATGAACTGCATACTCTCATATATTCTGATAACTCATTCTTTTCTGCTGTGTTCATGACGTTATCATCATATACTTGGGTACACATGACCCTCATGGCTCATACACGAGACTGGCGTCGGCTCAGTACACGTGTTCTGAAACTGACTCGACTCGAAAATAACAGTCGAACCGACCGGTTCTGAATATAAAACCCTGACTCGAATCGTGGGTTTTACACTTCTACCTCTATATTATGTCATTTAGAGAGATAGATCATGAGGACATTATGCATAGAATTGTGAACAGTCAAAGTCTAACATACTGTACTCTATTACATTTATATGACTAGATTGACTTTACCCATTTTAAATTAACATGACTAGAGCTGACCGCAAATATATAATGTAAATTTATTTGTGGAATGTGTTAGGATTTTAAACACATGAAATCCCGAAACACCATGTTGTGTATTTTTTCAAGGCAAATCAATACAAGATAAAAGATAGAGACACACAAAATTTAACGTGGAACCTTCATCACAGAAGAAAAACCACAAACCATCCACTATAATCTCATAATGGGCATACACATCGGGCAAAGCCGGTACACACTCAATAAACCTCTAACTAGAACACACTCCAATTAAGACTAATAGGATTAATCTCCAAATAGGATACACGTCCAATTGGTAACACTCACAACCTTCCAACCAAAGAACAAACTCTGATTGGGTAGAGTCATACCTTGTGAGGAGAGGCTCTCCCTCCTAAGAGAGAGAGAGAGCCTCACTATAAAACCTCACAGTTCAACTCTATCACACAATCTTTTATTTATATTCTCTTCAGCTCTATTTCACTAACAATATAAATACATATATATATAAGAACAAAACCCTGTAGATACATAGAGCCAAATACTAAATATTTATCATCTTCAACAATACTTCTCGAATTCCTCGTACCTCTTGAATAACTTCATGTCTTTACGATTCCCCATGTAGTTGCATGTGAACAAATCCATCGTATGATGAGAGACTCCTAACAGAATGCACCTTCCTCAGATGAATTTACCACTTTTTTGGTCTAAATAACTGTGAGTTTAGTCAGTGAAACATATGATTTTCAGAGAAAGCACGTAATAGTGTTGTGTTAGGTAATGCAAGCTAAGATGCTTTTTTCTGCCCACAAAAACAATGGTTTATCTTATTTTAGGTTCTGATCAGAATATTTTTTGCAGTTCAATGAAGCTTTTAGATGTATAGAAATTTCAATTGATTCGCTGTAGTCTATGGTTCATCTATGTTGCTTTTGTTTTTCACTATGTGAAAAACTAACTTCCACCAGGGACTCTACAACTCCGCCACTGCTCCCACACAGACAAAGGACGAAATTGGCTGATCGATAGTGGCCTTGAAATAAAATTTATAATGATTAAACATATCTATCTTAAACAATGATAATACATGCTATCAAAGCAAAGAAATTCAAACAAGAAATATCCCGCTAATATTATTAAATCGAAGTGGTCTTATCAAATCAAGCATTGCTGCAAGTTCAAAGTAACTACAAAAAACAGAATAACACAGGAGACTCAAAATGTGCAACCAATTCCACTTTATAACCTTCTCAACCTTGCATCCTCCTTTTTTGTTGAATCACTACATACCAGTTGCGTTGCCTGAGTGTTCCTTTCAGGGCTTCGGCATCAAGAGGAGTCCGCCTCTTTATTACCGACATTTGCCAGTGATAACATACCCTGCTGTTGTTCCCTCTGTTCACTGAACGAATCTCCAAAAACCAAAAAAAAAAAACTACCAAATGAATTGCAAGAATAACTTCCTCGCAATGGATGCTTCCCCCTTCTTGCAGCTCACATAATGTCTAATCTATATTACGATATGAAGAATCTTCTTGATGCAAACAGCTACAATGATAGGCCCTGCCCAGTCCCCCACGGCACATCCTGCTCAAAACATGATCATGATGAGGCATTTTAGTGAGACAAACCACCTGATCTAGCTAATCTTACATTCTGTTATTTCAACTCAATATCAAAGAACTAAAAGATGACAAACAATGCTGCTTAGAGGCTTCGCTCGAGGAAAAGAAGTGAACCTAATGACAAGATTCATCCAAATAGTTTTGGAGACTTCACTCAGGGAAAAGAAGTGAACCTCCTGACTAGATTCATCTAAATAGTTTATTGAAACATTCACCCCAAAATACATTTATCTCTCGTCAATGTCCTTATATTTCAGCATCATTCCCTTTCAAAATCCTTTCCTCTGCTTTTTCTCCCAATAGATTTAGTTGTATGAATATAATCTTGAAATGACTACCATCTCATTCAAATTAGAAACAATATAACAAAATCTTTGAAATATGGAAAAATTATGTTTATTTTCTTTTGTGATACATGTCTGTAATACATTAGAATATAAAACCCAATTGGGAATAATAATGCATCCAAGTTCAATAGTCGCACTATCCCACCATAGACAAAATAGAATGAGTTTTTGATTGACAGCTCCACTTACCAATCCATTGGCCTAATGAAGGGCGGATAAGCAATGCACCAACACCAGCTCCAACTGATGCAAAAATAAGCCACGACCCACATCTGATTGTAGTACTGAACAATCTTTTTTCCAGCAACTTAACTTTTGCAGGTTTGTCAAATTCTTCCTCTTCATTTTCAGCAAAGACAGCTCTGAGGAACCACCAGACATCAATTCCAACATTGACAATCCATTAGGCAGCCACACCTAATAAGTAACCTGCAACAGGAAGATGTGCAGTAACCTGCACAGGAAGACCTCCGAAAGTTGTTCTACTAACTCTACAGATGTATATAACTTGAAGTCATTTCATGGTAAATACTGTTTAGTTACCTCTGAAAGTTGTTCTGCGGACTCTATAGATGTCTACTGTTGATGGCCATCCTCTTTGTGCTTTGCGAATGGCTGACCCAGGAACATCTGGAAACATTGACTTTCAAGATCAAATTTTGATGAAGTTAACTTTGACATCAAAGCAAAGATTCCAGCAACTACTAATAAGCTCCAAAGAAGCAAAACATGTGAGAGGAGCATACAACAAGCAAACATCCTTTGTTTGAAAAATGCCAAAAGCTCCTTCCTAAAGCAATTCTCATCCTGCAACTTGTTGGTCCTTTAAAAATGTATTGCAAAGTACAGATACAGTACAATTTAGCTAATAGTTGATCAGGGAAGGAAACAGGGAAAAGCAAAAGAAAAAGTAACTAAAGAGTAAAATGAGAAAAACAGTATAACATTAAGGGATCAAACGGCATCAAAATAACTATAGATACTTAATTACATTCAAAAAATAAAAAATAAACATACACACACACATAACCACAGACACTTCCAGCGAAATTGCAACATGGAATTTTTGTTACAGTTGACTACTGCCACATTAACCAATGCCAAAAAAAAAACTCATACAGCAATAAAGTGGCAATTTTTTACGCGGATGATTTTCTTAATACTATCCCACAAAGGAAAGACGGGATAAAATTTGTGTCAAAAAGGAAACGGTAATAGGAAACAAAAGAATATATAATAATTTACATCATTAGATCAGGTGGATGAATGATGATGATAATGAACCGTCATATATACACTTAGCTAGGGCAGACAGAATTTGATTTAGTTTTTAACCTACAAGAACCATGGGTCAGAATTTTCAAACTGTGTGGCATTCATAACTTTGAACAAAAACATGGTACAATCAAGTCCATATTTCGCTGAAAAAGTATATTAGGGATCCAATGGATATTATAAATGAGCTTGAACAGCAAATATTTCTCCAAATACTAACATAGTTATTAACTAATAGTAACAGCCAACAGACTACTACACAGCACAAGAGCGATAATGAAGTATTTAAAAGACAACCAACCTTTGAGGAGTTTCCATGCAATCCTCTGTGATACATAATGAACAGAAACTCTTTCGAGCACTCGTCTAGTTGTGATCACAGTGCTCTGCAGTAGCATTAATGTAAATAATAAGAAGCAAACAGCAGAACAACCTTCTCAACAGAGTCATCAATTAAATAGGATTCAAGCAAGAAGACACTCATAGGTAGAAATGCTTTTCAAACAGAACAATAACTGAGACCTTTAAATATGTCA
>JAURVB010005361.1:0-10418 GCA_033002965.1 Piper betle
TAGTGATTCAGA
Source organism: Piper betle (assembly GCA_033002965.1). Lineage (NCBI taxonomy): Eukaryota > Viridiplantae > Streptophyta > Magnoliopsida > Piperales > Piperaceae > Piper > Piper betle. Next base: position 13 of record JAURVB010005361.1, read on the forward strand.
CGAGGATGAAATCGTTGAAGAGGCTGCCCATATGTCCGACGAGGATGAAATCGTTGAAGAGGATGACATCGTTGAAGAGGACGCCCATATGTACGACGAGGATGAAATCGTTGAAGAGGATGACATCGATGAAGAGGCGTACGACGACGTTGCTTCTTTTCTCATCCAATCGTCATCCTTGCCATTGAGAACCCTAAAATTCAGAAGGATGCCCAATCAAGAAATTTCAAGTCCGCCGGACAAGCAACGATTTATGCTTCCCTTGTCTAGAAGGGCTCAAGATTGGCGAGTTCGATCGGCTAGAAAAGATGCAAGTAATGAGTCAGACGGCACTTCCCAGCGTTCGAGTTCTGCATATCATAAGTTGCCATTCCCTGAAGCACATCTCCGGACTTGAACATCTTGAGAGCCTTGTCGAGCTCAAAATTCGTGAATGCAGCAAGTTGGAAGAAGTGATTGGGATAAAACTTTGTCGGATCATTCACCTGGTATTTGCTTCCCCAAACTTGAAAAATTAGGGCTTTCTGGTCTTCACAAGTTGAAGAGCATATGCAGTGACGCCATCTCATTTCCTTCCCTGATGAGTCAGACGGCACTTCCCAGCATACGAGTTCTGAAGATCTCATATTGCTATTCCCTCAAGCACATCTCCGGACTTGAACATCTTCAGAGCCTTGTCGACCTCGAAATTGTCCGTTGCACCAAGTTGGAAGAAGTGATTCACCTGGTATTTGCTTCCCCAAACTTAAAAAATTAGTGCTTGGGTATCTTCCCGAGCTGAAGAGCATATGCAGTGACGCCATCTCATTTCCTTCCCTCCGCTACTTTCGATTGTCTGGACTATTTCGATTGTCTGGACTATGTCCCGAGCTGAGAGTATTACCCAGGAACATCTGGAAACATTGACTTTCAAGATCAAATTTTGATGAAGTTAACTTTGACATCAAAGCAAAGATTCCAGCAACTACTAATAAGCTCCAAAGAAGCAAAACATGTGAGAGGAGCATACAACAAGCAAACATCCTTTGTTTGAAAAATGCCAAAAGCTCCTTCCTAAAGCAATTCTCATCCTGCAACTTGTTGGTCCTTTAAAAATGTATTGCAAAGTACAGATACAGTACAATTTAGCTAATAGTTGATCAGGGAAGGAAACAGGGAAAAGCAAAAGAAAAAGTAACTAAAGAGTAAAATGAGAAAAACAGTATAACATTAAGGGATCAAACGGCATCAAAATAACTATAGATACTTAATTACATTCAAAAAATAAAAAATAAACATACACACACACATAACCACAGACACTTCCAGCGAAATTGCAACATGGAATTTTTGTTACAGTTGACTACTGCCACATTAACCAATGCCAAAAAAACTCATACAGCAATAAAGTGGCAATATTTTACGCAGATGATTTTCTTAATACTATCCCACAAAGGAAAGACGGGATAAAATTTGTGTCAAAAAGGAAACGGTAATAGGAAACAAAAGAATATATAATAATTTACATCATTAGATCAGGTGGATGAATGATGATGATAATGAACCGTCATATATACACTTAGCTAGGGCAGACAGAATTTGATTTAGTTTTTAACCTACAAGAACCATGGGTCAGAATTTTCAAACTGTGTGGCATTCATAACTTTGAACAAAAACATGGTACAATCAAGTCCATATTTCGCTGAAAAAGTATATTAGGGATCCAATGGATATTATAAATGAGCTTGAACAGCAAATATTTCTCCAAATACTAACATAGTTATTAACTAATAGTAACAGCCAACAGACTACTACACAGCACAAGAGCGATAATGAAGTATTTAAAAGACAACCAACCTTTGAGGAGTTTCCATGCAATCCTCTGTGATACATAATGAACAGAAACTCTTTCGAGCACTCGTCTAGTTGTGATCACAGTGCTCTGCAGTAGCATTAATGTAAATAATAAGAAGCAAACAGCAGAACAACCTTCTCAACAGAGTCATCAATTAAATAGGATTCAAGCAAGAAGACACTCATAGGTAGAAATGCTTTTCAAACAGAACAATAACTGAGACCTTTAAATATGTCACTCATATCCATTGTCAAATCATATAGTAACATGTAGAAACTCAACAACGATGATGAGCATATTTTTAAACGAATCAACTAGTTCTATTGATCCCGATTTTACAAAACATCGAAGAAAGTCTTCATAAAAAACTATCCCTTCGTTTAAGGCTTTAAGCGTCACATACTCAAACAATGTAAACTAGTTTCTAATGAATAAAGCATTCAATTTATACAGTCAATCTCATAGTTTTAACACAAACGAAGGGGAAAAAACATCAAAACTAGGGGTGAGCATTCGGTCAACTTGGTTATGAACAGATAAAACCAAATAAATTGAATTAGTTTCGCAGACAGATTTCATAAGTGAAACCAAACTGAATTACTTCCAAAATAGAACCCAACCGAAATATTACTTCAATAACTGAATAACCAAATTACATCATAAGTTATTTTAAAAATAATAATTTGTTTCATTATTTAATCAAAATTATATCATTCTTTTAGCGTACATAATCGTTTAATAAGTAATTCTAAATGTATATATATTATTAAACAAATTAGAATTTATCATAAAAATATAATAATTTCAAGATAATTAACATAAAATATAGATTTTAGATTTTTTTTTAAAATAAGTTTGGTTATTTCGATAATTCGGTACGGTTAGGTTCCTAACTAAAATATGCATTTTGGTTTGTCTATAATCCTACTGAAAATGAACCGAATTCAGAATTGAACCTAATTGAGATTAGGTTTTAGGTTTTTCACCATATTATACTCACCCCTAATCAAAACCATCATTTAATTATGAAATGACTTCCTAAAAAACACAAAAACAATTTATTAAGAAAGTAGAATAATAAAAATGCAAAATCCAATTATGAGAGGATAAAGTGTAACACCTTAGGGGGAAAAATGAACTATTACACTACCTCACGTATTATTTGCCAAATGGACTTTCAAAATGAATCAACCAAATCAACAGGTTTTTCTTCTTCTGCACCAAATGGTTTTCTTCTTCTGCATCAAATGGTTTTTCTTCAGTAAGATTCGGTTTTAGGTTTTTCACCATATTATACTCACCCCTAATCAAAACCATCATTTAATTATGAAATGACTTCCTAAAAAACACAAAAACAATTTATTAAGAAAGTAGAATAATAAAAATGCAAAATCCAATTAGGAGAGGATAAAGTGTAACACCTTAGGGGAAAAAATGAACTATTACACTACCTCACGTATTATTTGCCAAATGGACTTTCAAAATGAATCAACCAAATCAACAAGTTTTTCTTCTTCTGCATCAAATGGAAAATCATTGTCATCCTCTATTTTATGTTTAGGCTCCAGCAAGGGCAAATAAAATGTCAAAAAGGTCTTCAATGTCGTCAAGCTGAATGTCTTCAATCCAAAGGCAAAGAACAAACGTTTTCACTCAATATTAAAGGATTTTGATGAGCACCATATATGGGTAAATATTTATTTAAAACATATAAAGTCTTAACAATTTTGAGTCTCTAGATTAATCAATCAATGGTAAATATGAAGAGGCTTGGATCATAGCTTGTTAAGATAACCTATGAGATCTTAAGTCGGGTCAAATATTTAGATGATTATTTATTTAATTGAGTAAAATAGACCGATGAGGCTTAGATTGGGTAGAATAATTAAGTGGAATTATTTCATATTAAAATTAACTTTTAATTAGGAAATGAAACACTTAAGTATTGATTTTTAGTGTTTTCGTGTGGAAATTGCTACAGACCCAGAATATAAACTTAGAGAGGGATTGATTTCCCTCTCTCTAATTAATTTTTGACATCAAGGGACTATTGGGCCCTTTGGGCCCCAAAAGGGACTTATAAACAACTAAAGCAAACTCGTAACAGGTGTTACGAACCTCTCTTAATATAAAGACTAGTTAAACAAATAAGGTTTTCCTATTATCCTATATACAAGTCACCAATATTATCTACGACGGATGTGGTATAAACCCAACAATCTCCCCTTCACACATCGAGCAACTCCGAAATAACTATCATCATCTGACAAACTCCCATGTCATCAAGAGGAACCTAAAAATGAAACTTCTACAGTTGGAGTAGGCAAATACCAAAGCCAACTAGACTCTAATATCACTATTGGGCCCAAAGGACCCCTAAAAGGGACTTGTTAACAACCAAAGGAAGCTCACAATAGGTGTCACTGGCCTCCTTTAATCAAAAGCTAGCTCAAGGAATTTTTATCAATAGGTGTCACTGGCCTCCTTGAAATTCATGATGGATTATTGTTGATAACTAGATGTATAGCGATTACATTGAGTTTTATCGTATATAATCTAATTAACATATTAGTTAATCCATGTAGTAGGTTATATAAAATATCTTGTTAAATTGTGCTATAATGATGAAATTATTTATAGTAGTTAATTGCACAAAAATTCATCATAGAAAGTGAAGAAGATGAAAAGTTTAATACATATTGAAATTTGTAAGCTAGCTCTCCTTTGTCTTTCCGTAGATTGCTCCAATTGGTGGTCCCTTTGCCTACTTGTGTTGAAAGTGCTAATAAAAATTTAGGCAATGAAAAGTTATTTTCCATGAGGCTGATGATGTTTCGAAGGGATGAAATTGGTAATCCAAAGGGGGTAAGTAAAACTGTCAATCTCATTTGCAGACAAGAATTTGGATCATAAATTTACAGGTTAGTGAAATTAGTTTATGAAGTGTGAATCATATTCACACAATTTTTATACAATTAACCGTCTACCCTAAAAAACACTATAATCCCGTTTATCAGATTACACACCTACCACTTTGTCAATCTGCTTCACATACTTATGGGCCTAAACACAAAAGGTAAAGAGAGATTTCCACTAGATTTACAACTTAAACACAAAAGGTAAATAAAACAAAATCATAATAAATGGAAATGTAATGAAACAGGCATGAAAATTTTAAAAACTTCTATTATATATTTAGATAGTAGGAAAATAAGATGAAAATGAAATACTTCTTACCCAAGTGCATGTGTTTCCCAATTTCTTTTATTTTTCATAAGAAAATGTCATTTTGCAAAATTTTTACATAGACTTGCTTTGACTAAAAATAAAATTTCCTTTGACTAAATTTTAAGACATCCAAATTATAATAAGTTAGAATTAGTTTTGTATTGTATATTATAAAAAATCATTTCCATTAAGAAGAGAATATTTATAATTAATACTACATACAATATGTTTTAACAGACCCATTTCATAGTTGATATTAATACCACTCTGGCCACACTTTGTCGGTGTTGGTGGTTTGGTTAGTAAAACTGTATAAAAATTTATGGTTAAGAAGTTTTGCTTGAATAAACCCACCTCTAAAGCCAAGACCATGGTGTAAATGGTAAACATATATGGCGATTGTGTGAGACTGCATTCAATAAAACAAATATTTGATTAATCAATGAAATAATTTTTTACTCACAGCACCAAAAAAAAGTGCTAATAAAAAATAGAAATAATCTAAGTAGGTACTCCATTAATTTTGCTACAGACATAAAAAAATCATCATGCTATTGTTATAGACAATAAGATACTCCATAAATTTTTTAACAAATGTATTACTTCTCCTTTTAAAGAGAACGGGGAAAAATAGAAACTTGAAAGCCAGGCTGTCTATACTTGTACAAAGTATAATGTATAGGGTGTTAACTCTTTAAAATAGATTTCCTTTTTTTCGTTTATGTAGCAATCAACCTTTCATTTTTCTAATCTAAACTTGTTATTGCCACTGAACTATAGCTGATAGGTTTTTTATCACCATTGTTGTGAACCAATTAGAACAAAACTTTTTATGTTCTATAAAAAATAAAAACAAGGCTTTTTTACAAGAAGGAATCACTCAAACTAGTTGTTTAATAGATGTCATAATTTGGGAATCCACAAGAATAGAACAACATGAGTAATGAATATAGCTCGCATACAAGGAATGCCATAACTCATTGGGTTGAGTTCGGATTTCCAGCATTATTCATTCACAATTTGGAGCCTAACCGAGATGTCATTTGCTTACAAATTTGTAGAAGATGCCAGATTCATGATAACATACTACATGAGTAGCCAGAAACCCCATGTAAAGGGAAAAACATTATCACTTAATCACAACATGAATAAATCTAATACAAAATCAAAATTGCTAAGAAGACAGCTGAGGCTGCCCCCTTCACATATTTTTTATTGGGGGCGGTGTACAAAAGTACAAATAAATATAAAAACTTACGGAAGGCATAGATTCTCTTGCAAATCACACTTCTATAATATGCTAATCTCTTGTGGCCAAACTTCAACTAGATTCTACTTACTCATAAAATGATACAACACCATCATGAGCCTGATCAAGTTCTTTTTCTTCTTGCCATTGGCACCCCGAAAATTTACATCTCAATTGCAGAAGTATCCTGTCAGAAGATAAACAATCTTGTAAGAGTTACTACGATATGTAAAGTCAGACAGAAAAATACTAATAAAACATGAAAAGATGGAAAAAGAGCTCTTACTCTGTATCCTGCTGGATGTAATCACCAAGGCAATTAAGAGGGAGACAGGCAAGACCTCAACTTTTCAGGTAATTTACAAATGATCCAAGCTCTACAAGTCAAATTTGTTTAGTTGCCAAAGCCAAAAGGGGTTCGCTTCCTGCTACCTCCCTCTCCGTACTTGAGAGCCATAGCCGTCAATTACATTCCACCCACAAATTGAGAGGCATGGTTTGAACAAGCTTTATTTATAAATATTATTGGAACAGGTTGACACCACACACAACCCTAGATGGCAACCAACACAGATATGAAGAAAAGAAATGAGACAGAGAAAGCAAAAGTTAAAATTTGGTCTATATCAAGTTTGGGGTTCCTATCATAGCGCTCTTGCTAGCAAAACACAAGATAATGAGATGAGATATTAAGCTTCTTATCTCATTGTCATCATCACATACCTTCCCAACTTACTGGCATGATGAATTGATTGCTCAATGAGAAATAATAATATTATACTATTCCTTTACAAAGCTGATAATAATTAAATCAAGTTTCTTTTTACAAAAAGACAGACAACATTGATGACCATATTCTGCTCTAAAATCAGATAACAGAGATTATTTGAAGCAGACAATACCTAATAATGAATAATACTAATAATAATAATAATACATAATAATAATAATAATAATAAATGCCCTACAATCAGGTAAGTTGCGTAGTAATACAAATAAAATTAAACTTCAAAGTTAAAAAAATTTAATAACATAGGCTATAGGCTTCAAATAAGAAAAATTGCATAGCTCCACATTGACCCACTTTTTCAAGGGAGGGTTTCCCACCTTCATATGGCCCCACTTCCCCCCCCTCTTTGCCACCTTTCACCTCCCTTCCCAACCGTGCACCTCCCATCATCCTCCATTTACATATCTCTTCTTGCTTTGCTCCCCTCACCACGCAAACAATCCTACCTCCCATTGCTGCTCCCCCTTGCACCTCTTTGACTGAAGCAAACTCACCAACAATTGTCTCCAATGAAGACCTCTCACTTCGGTTCTAAAGCTGGCTCTGCATGCAACTAAAGCATTTATTTTCCCCTTTCTGCCTAGCTCCCTCCTCCAATCCATGCCACCCAACCACACCATTAAAGGATAAATCTTGCCCCATCGACGAGATTCCACAAAAATACGGTGAAAATAGCCCATAACAACTATGCTGGCACTACGGCTTGCAAGTCATTAGATATAAAGATTTCACAAGACAACGACATCTTGCTTGAGACACTGACACCACCTAGCCAGATTTGTAAAAGTTAGAATCCTACTATACTCCAGCCGGACATCCAATATGTTTGGGTTTTGCCGGACTCAACCAATCCTGACCCGAAAAAACTATATATAATTTTAGTTTAAAAAAAGAAAAGGTAAGTTGAATCAACTCCTAAACAAAGAAAAATGATGTAACCGGTAAGTATCTCAGACCCCAAGTCTAAAGTTCTAAACCCATCTCTTTGTGGCATAATTAATTTCATAATGGACAATACATAAAAGGAAAAAATCAATGTCATACCAGATTGCCAACTTTACCTGACCCAAGCTGAAGGTCAAGGTGGGTTAGGTTCTCAGACGACAGGTTTTTTTAGTGAAAAATTGAGTCCAAAGCATGTGAAGCAAAAACTAGTGCCCCCAAACCAAAGTTCTTCGCAGCTTCTAGTACCATTTATAGGCTATAAACACACACATTAGAAGGTTCATCTTCAAAAAGAGAAAATGGCAAATCCAAGATAGTGAAAACAAACAAATATGTTTTAATGGAATAAAACAAGGCACATCAACGGTAGTGCATTCTTAGATACCAAACTGGCAGGAAAGATATATGCTTATCCGTAAAAGTGTCTGCAAAGAGATAACTAAAACACATACCTTAGCTTTTGCCTGAAAAAAATCATCTAGACATAGTGGTCTGAGGATAGGTGCTGCATTAATTGCTCCCATCTGAACAAGTAAAGAGTGACATCATAAATTAAAAACACAATAGAAAAGCCACCCACGGGAATGACTCACAAAAATGATGACAATTTGAAGTACGTTAGGTAATTATAGAATAACTTCAACCATGTGATAAGATACTCCAATTAGTAGAAATAGACAAGGACATATTTTGCAAAGACTACTTCAAGATCCAGCACACCTCTTGGGACTACATTAGGTATCATCAAATTAGATTTGCCCCCGAAGCATCCACCAGTACAACACATTTCTAACACAACACTAGTCAACATGATCAATTGATCACCCAAGACGAAAGTTCACAGCAAGAGCTATCAAAACAGATTAGCCAAGCCAGAAAGCACTTCCAAACCTGGAGCAGGCGTCTCTACAGAGGAAATGACTCATTTGGAACCAAAATTTCAAGACTAATTTATATACCAAAACACCCAAAATGGTACAAACTAGTAACATCAAGGATATCTACTTGGTCTCTGAAAGCCCATCACTTCAACTTGAGTAATAAGTTCTGAATAAATTATCAGACATAACCACTTGTTTTTGAACGCCAGTGACTATCCACTTTCCAACAAATGGATTTAGTTCAGATCCTTGTTCTGTACGTGATGTGTAGTAATACAAGTACAACCAGAGAACAACTAATACCTTCTTTTCTTCCTCTAGTAGCTCTTGCACAGGCCTATACGCTGCCGCAATGCAGAGATTCTGCAAGGAAAAAGATTAAATAGAAGCGAGGAAAAATTATCAAAGGACAGGAAGCAATAAAGTTGAACAATATAAACAATATACCTTTAAGTCACTTCCTGAATATCCATCAGTAGCATTAGCAAGTTCATCATATTGGACACCAGGATCAAGATTTTCACGAGCAAGAAATATTTTAAGGATTTTCTTCCTATTGTCAGCATCTGGTAGGTCAATGTATATTCTGCATAGAAATATGAATCGCTCATCACACATAATTCAAAATCACCATTTATAAAAACTGTGACCCTTTTTTAAACAAGATCTGGCGCCAGCAATTTTCAAATGATAACATTAGTTAAAAAAACAAAGAAAGATTAGATAAATGTTTCACCTTCTAGGCAACCGCCGTATAACAGCATAGTCAAGATCAGAAGGTCGATTGGTGGCTCCAAGAATAAGAATTTTCTGTCTTTTGTCCTCAACCCATCCCAAGCAGCCATAAATTCATTGCGCATTCTTCTAGTTGGTTCATGCTCAAAAGTACCACCACGTGCTCCAAGTAAACTATCAACCTAGTTAAAGAAAAATAGAAATGGCCAAACAAAAATTTTGAGCTCCAAGGTTTTATATATGGACATACTTGTAACATGCAAATGACTCGTGAGCAGCCAAAGTTTTATAAAGTTCATCATTCCACACAAAATACTACCACAGCTAACAAACATAATGCACTCACCTCATCAACAAATATAATAACAGGGGCTAGCCTTGTAGCAAATGAGAAAAGTGCTTTAGTGAGTTTTTCAGCATCCCCAAGCCACTGCCAAGAAAAAAATTATGATTCAGATGAATATTTCATGTTTTTCAGGCCATATTAATTCGCAAAAGCCTACAACACTGAACTGAAAAGTGCCAAAGGAAAAAAATAGACTAGAATAACATTGAGTAGGATAAAAGATAAAATTAAGGGTTGAAAGATAACATAAAACTTCATAAGATAATGTGTCACAATTAAACCAAGGCCATCTTCAACACTTCTTACAACTTCCTATTCATTAACAATAACAGAAGATCGGGCAGGCTACATAACTAATACATGTCATACCTTCCAAGTGAGAGTAGAACCAGTAATGC
>JAURVB010005362.1:0-17404 GCA_033002965.1 Piper betle
TGGATTTAATACTTTTAAATAAAAACACACACACATAAATATATATATATAGGAGAAAGGATTGCTGCAATTGAGCACAGCCATCTTGGCTGTGCTCAATTTTTTCCAGCCGTTGGATTGAATCCAACGGCTGAAAAAACCCAAGCACCATCTTCCCCCTACCTGCTCCCGCTCTCGCTCCCGACGTTGCCGCGCCGATCGCCGCCAACACCACTGTTTTTGCCGGCGCCGCCTTGGGTCACCAGGGGCAGTCCGGGCTTGGGGAAGAATCGGGAAGCGGGGGGGGACGGGGCTAGGGATGGTCTCCCGGCGGTGACGGCGATTGCCGGCAGCGGCATTGCCGGCGGCTGACTCGAGGTTGCTATACTAGTGGCTGCTTTCTCGTTCCTGAACGGCACCTCAAGTTGGACAGAGGTTGGCGACGACAAGGGAGCGGCGGTGATGTCGGCGGTTGGACGGAGGCCGGCAACTCTCCAAGAAACAGAGCAGAGAGGGGCGGCTAATAGGGTAAGGGAAAGAGAAAGAGGGGAAAGGAAGGGAAAGAGGGCGGTGCTGGCCGGCGGTGGTGCAGGTGACGGCGGCGGCGAGGTCGCCGGCGGTCGGGGTGGAGCAGACAAAAACAGAGGAGGGGGGATGATCGTCGGTAGGGAGAAACAGGGGAGGCGAGGGGCTCAATGGCAATTTCATAATTAAAACTTGACTCGGTCCCGACTTGAGTCAATATTATAAAAATTGATCTCAAAAATAAAAAAATATAGTAAAATACGATAAAATAAAATAATCGAGTTCTAATAGATTATTTTATTTTATGGTATTTTAATATATTTTTTAATATTTTTTGGGATTTATTTCGTAATATTGACTCGAGTCGAGACCGAGTAAAGTTTTTATTACAAAACTACCCCTCTCAAAAAATATGAACAAAATAGGGTAAAATACCATAAAATAAAATAATCCATTAGAATTCAATTATTTTATTTTCTGGTATTTTCCTGAATTTTTTTATATTTTTAGGGATTTATTTTTCAATATTGACTCTAGTCGGGATCGAATCAAGTTTTTATTACAAAACTACCCCTGCCCATTTCCTTCCCACCTCGTGTCAATATTACGAAATAAATCTCAAAAATATGAAAAAATATTAAAATATCATAAGATAAAATAATCCATTAGAACTCAATTATTTTATTTTATGGTATTTTATTATATTTTTTTATTATTTTCGGGATATATTTCGTAATATAGACTCGAGTCGGGAGTGAGTCAATTTTTTATTACAAAATAAATCCCGAAAATATAAAAAATACAGGAAAATATCATAAAATAAAATAATTGAATTATAATGGATTATTTTATTTTATGGTATTTTATCCTATTTTGTTCATATTTTTTGAGAGGGGTAGTTTTGTAATAAAAACTTGACTCGGTCTCGACTCGAGTCAATATTACGAAATAAATCCCAAAAAATATTAAAAAATAGATTAAAATACCATAAAATAAAATAATCTATTAGAACTCGATTATTTTATTTTATCGTATTTTACTATATTTTTTTATTTTTTGAGATCAATTTTTATAATATTGACTCAAGTCGGGACCGAGTCAAGTTTTAATTACGAAATTGCCATCGAGCCCCCGCCTCCCCTGTTTCTCCCTACCGACGATCATCCCCCCTCCTCTGTTTTTGCTGCTCCACCCCGACCGCCGGCGACCTCGCCGCCGCCGTCACCTGCACCACCGCCGGCCAGCGCCGCCCTCTTTCCCTTCCTTTCCCCTCTTTCTCTTTCCCTTACCCTATTAGCCGCCCCTCTCTGCTCTGTTTCTTGGAGAGTTGCCGGCCTCCGTCCAACCGCCGACATCACCGCCGCTCCCTTGTCGTCGCCAACCTCCGTCCAACTTGAGGTGCCGTTCAGGAACGAGAAAGCAGCCACCTTTATAGCAGCCACGAGAAAGCAACCTCGGTCGCCGCCGGCAATCGTCGTCACCGCCAGGCGACCATCCCTAGCCCCGCCCCCCTCTTCCCGATTCTTCCCCAAGCTCGGACTGCCCCGGGTGACCCAAGGCGGCGCCGGCAAAAACAGTGGTGTTGGCGGCGATCGGCGCGGCAACGTCGGGAGCGAGAGCGGGAGCAGGGGGGGAAGATGGTGCTTGGGCTTTTTCAGCCGTTGGATTCAATCCAACGGCTGAAAAAATTGAGCACAGCCAAGATGGCTGTGCTCAATTACAGCAATCTCATTCTCATATATATATATATATATATATATATATATCATATTTCTACAAAACTGATTTAATATTTTTACATGGAATGCCAAATTTGAAATTGAAAACTGATTTAGAAATAATATATACATACATATATATATATATATATATAATATAATATAAAATTTTTTCTAAGTACACACACTCACATATGAAGATCAAAATATATCCAAATGAAAATTAAAAGACAATTTAATGCATGTAATTACAGGAAATAATTAGAATTAATAGTGCTAAATTTGAAATAAAAATAAACAATATTTCATTTATTGAGCGAAAATATTTTAGTGGTTTAGTTAGTAAAACTGTATAAAAAGTTATGATTAAGAAATTTTGTTTGAATAAAACCACCTATAGAGCCAGGACCATAATGTATATGGTAAATATATATGGCGATTATGTGAGACTGCATTCAATAAAACAAATATTTGATTAATCAATGAAATATTTGTTTACTCACAGCACACAAAAAGAAGTGCTAATAAAAATGTTACAGTCAGACTCCATAAAAAAGAAGACTGCATTCAAACTGATTTACTAACAGTAGAAACTCCATAAATTTTGCTACAAATGTTTTACTTCTCCTATTAAAGAGAACTTGGAAAAATAGAAACTTGGAAGCAGGGCTGTCTTTACTTGTCTGGTACAATGTATAATGTATAGGGTGTTAACTCTTTAAAATAGATTTCCTTGTTTTCATTTATGGAGCAATCAACCTTTCATTTTCCTAATCTAAACTTGTTATTGCCACTGTACTATAGCTGATAGGTTTTTTATCACCATTGTTGAATATACCGTGTGTGTTTGTTTATTTATTTATTTCTTTATTTCTTTCATTCTTTTTGGTGTTAACAGGAAAGAGTTGACCAAGATGTCCAGCTTTTTCAAGAAAACTAACAAACATCAGATCGAATCCAAGCCTCCTGCATTTGGTGCCATAAACCCCAATGTCACCGATATGATCAACCGATTAGCACGATCCACAAAACCACCTGCTGTACCTGCATTTGGATCCACTGCTTCTTCCTCTGCTTCTCCAATATGGATCCTGTTGGAGGTCCAAATGGAACAGATGGAAAATGATTCTACCCCACAACCACCGAAAGAAAATGATGTTGGAAGAGCTCCTCCTGGCAGACAAAGAAGGAATAACTGGATGTCCTCCACAGCTTCTATTGGGCAAGATGAAGCTTACAACCAGGTGTGCAATTTTCTCAAGGATGATGAGGTTGGAATGGTTGGGATTTATGGCATGGCGGGTGTTGGCAAAACCACACTCATGAGAAAACTTGATAAAGAGTTTCTGAAACCTTCCAACTTCAAAGTCATTTGGGTAGTTGTATCCAGGACAGTGGACATGGATATGATTCAAGAAGTCATAATGGGAAATTTAAACTTAGCCTTCAACAAGCATGACGACCCTTATAGCCGAGCTGACAAAATAAATGATGCACTTTGGAGAAACAAAGTTGCTATATTGTTTGACGACATTTGGGAATGTTTAGATCTTGAGAAGCTTGGCATATTAGGTCAAGAGAATCTGGACACAGGATCATTCAAGCTAATCTTCACAACTAGATCAAAAGCTGTATGTGAGAAAATGCAGTCGGATGAATTGATTAATGTGCAACCTTTGGGGTGGGATGATTCTTGGGCTTTGTTCAAAAGAAGTGTCGGCAGCAAGAACGATATTGAGAGCTGGGACTCTAGCATTGTGGAGCTTGCCAAAGAGGTTGCAAGTGAGTGCAAAGGGTTGCCGCTCGCACTCAAAGTCATTGGTGGGGCTATGGCTTCTAGAAGGCTTCTGGAGGAGTGGAGGCATGCATTGGCTACTCTTCGACGCTATCCAGCTGATATCCCTGAGGCCGAGGAGTATCTGTTTACTCGATTGAAGTTTACATTTGACTCTTTGTCGAATCGAAGAGAAAAGGGTTGTTTCTTGTATACCTGTTTCTATCCTGAGGACAAAGACATAGAGGCCAACGAGCTCATTGAATGTTGGATTGGAGAAGGGATTCTAACATTGAATGGCAGCTACCAGGAAGCATTGGACGAAGGAATGTACATCTTTCGAACCCTGCAAGCTGTATGCCTTTTGAAACACTCCGACATAGTGGTGGAAACTATTTAATCACGAAAATACACGATGTAATCCGTGACATGGGAATCTGGATTGCTAACTCTCATGAAATAACTGACCAAACAGAGTCTCGTCAGTATTCCGTTCAGTGTGAATATAACAAATTGCCAGAGGAAGCTATTTGCAGCAATTTGACCACTCTTATCCTCCGTGGAAAAATTGAGAGTATATTGTGCAATTTTAGCAGCTTCACATCTAAACTGAGAGTTATAAAATTGAAGTACGTTAAATTTGATGGAATTCCAACATCAATTGGAGAACTGACAGAGCTGAGACATCTTGAACTGATTGAAACAAACCTGGACAGGTTACCAGATGAGATTAGAAATCTGAGGAAGTTACTAGTGATGCATTATCACAACCCGTTCCCGGAAATGAATATCGATCTTCCAAAAGTGATTGGAGAACTCACTGAGCTAAGAAGACTGGTATGCAGTACTAGAAATTTACCGACAGAGATAGGCAACTTGCACAAGTTGGAGGAGTTAGTGATTCATAGAAGCGAGATTGTAGAGTTGCCAAAAACTGTAGGACGACTTACCGAGCTTAGAAAGCTTGATGACTGTGGGCAAAAATGTCGTGGAGGAACATTACCAGTGGAGGTAAGCAACTTGAAGAAGTTAGAGGAGCTACATATAGAGAGTCACCTTGTAGACTTCCCACAGGTAATTTGTCAAATGGTCAATTTGAAGAAACTATTCCTCAAAATACGGACTCACGTGGAGTTGCCCATCGGACTCAGAAATTTGAACAAACTGGAAATCTTTGAACTGGATGAAGGTTTCTCTTTCCATTATGTTGAAATGATTCCTAATGACACATTCAGGAATATGCACAAGTTGAGTGAGCTAAGCCTTCCGATTAAAAATTTCAAGATAATACCACCGAGCTTCTTCCAGGGGTTGACATCGTTGAAGACTCTGTCATTTAGGTATCAAGGTAGTGATTCAGACGAGGATGAAATCGTTGAAGAGGATGACATTGTTGAAGAGGCTGCCCATATGTATGATGAGGATGAAATCGTTGAAGAGGATGCCCATATGTACGACAAGGATGAAATTGTTGAAGAGGATGACATCGTTGAAGAGGATGCCCATATGTACAACGACGTTGCTTCTTTTCTCACCCAATCGTCATCCTTGCCATTGAGAATCCTAAAAATCAAAGGATGCCCAATCAAGAAATTTCAAGTTCCCACGACGAGCAATGATTTATGCTTCCCTTAGCTAGAAGAGCTCGAGATTGGCGAGTTCGATCGGCTAGAAAAGATGCAAGTGATGAGTCGGTTGGCACTTCCCAGCATACGAGTTCTGGAAATCTTATTTTGTGATTCCCTCAAGCACATCTCCGGACTTGAACATCTTCAGAGTCTTGTCGAGCTCGAAATTTTTGGTTGCGACAAGTTGGAAGAAGTGTTTCAGGTGGCTAGGGATAAAACTTGGTCGGATCATTCACCTGCTATTTGCTTCCCCAAACTTGAAAAATTAGGGCTTTCGTATCTTCCCCAGCTGAAGAGCATATGCAGTGACACCATCTCATTTCCTTCCCTGATGAGTCAGATGGCACTTCCCAGCATACGAGTTCTGGATATCACAAGGTTCGATTCCCTCAAGCACATCTCCGGACTTGAACATCTTCAGCGCCTTGTCGAGCTCGAAATTCGCGATTGCGCCAAGTTGGAAGAAGTGATTCAGGTGGCTGGGGATAAAACTATGTCGGATCATTCACCTGGTATTTGCTTCCCCAAACTTGTACAATTAGGGCTTTGGAATCTTCCCCAGCTCAAGAGCATATGCAGTGACGCCATCTCATTTCCTACCCTCCGCCACTTTCACTTGGGTGGTTGTCCAGAGCTACGAGTACTACCCAGAGGCCTGGTGAAGGAAAATAAGGCACCTGAACGACATTGTATTATTATAGGTGGCCGCTGAGTGGAAAATAAGGCACCTGATGAAGATTTCAAAGCCGCCCTCGATCCACACATTAGTATTTTCTAGAAAAAAATGTCAAATATTAGAAGGATTTATTTGAATTGACGAGGAAGATTACAGCAGGGCCCCACAAAAAACACTTTGATTGTGTAATAAAACTCATTTCTACCGTAATATTAGTCCTGACGCTTTTAATTGTGAAAGCATCACTTTGATGAATTTACTTAATTTAGATTATTTATTTACTTATTTAATAAATAAAATATTTGATGCACATTCTATGAAAAAGAAAATTAATTTTCATCTTCCTTCTTCTGGGATCTTATGCATGTTGTTCAAGGCTTTTTCACTCTCTTTGAACAATTAATTTTCTTTTTCTCCACTAGCTACTTGATATGTTGATTGTTTAGTTTCTATATGGTTGAAGTTGGTTCAATATATATATATATGATTTGGTAGCTTTTACTCATTGTTTGTTCCAATTGCTTCATATATTACATTTATCATATATCATCCTAGTGATCATTTATTCTAGTTGACGACAACATGACCATGGCCAATACGACCTAGCTGATCACATATGAGACATGACATAGTCCGGATATAGTCAATGGCAAGTACACACATGCAGAAATGCTGAAATATACACTCTTAGCAGGTACTATACTAATAAAACTGATCACATAATTAACCACTAACCAAGCACCACAAGTGGGTACCGACCGGGCCCCTCGGTTAATGACAAGTTCCCATCCACCATGCGTGCGCCAAAAATCCAAAAGCATACAATAAGTATAAGGCCTGGGTAGGGTTAATTCAAATAGCGCTAAAGTTTAATTTTTAAGCTTGATCTTGCATTTTCAAAAACTCAACAAGGGATCTCAACTTTAAAGTTTTATTAATCTAGAAAATAGATAAGATTGCCCTGTAGATGGTGGGATCTCATACAATGCTACTAGCTATGCCCTACGATGCGAAAACAAAATATGAGCCAAGCGATAGATCAACCAGAGAGAAACCTGACTGAATTGAGAGAGTGCGATAGATCAACCGAGAGAGAGAAACCTGACTGAATTGAGAAGAGTTCCTCATCCTACCGCAGCAAGCTCAACTCCTCACAGCCTAGCAATGTAGACCACTACTCAAACCTTATATGATGCATGCATGCAATGATACACAAATAGTCCTAGATGTGGCAAATGACATGACATGCACGACAAAAAATTAAACACACCACATCTTGCATCACATCACATTCACATGTTGTGCGCGCCAAAATAACACGAGATTCTGATAAAACAAACAAAGATGTCCAAAAGGAGATTTCGGTATTTTGTGAAATACATTTCGAGAATCACCCGCGTACTTAAATTCTAACTTAAGATATCGAAATGCCCCAGATGCAGCTAAGAGGTTAGGTTCTTAAAAGAATGTTGTCACATGCTTCGGTTCTTATATTTAGTTTCAGTGATTGGATTAGGTAACTTAATTTCTTAATGCATATGAGTTGCGATATATTAAATGGTGGGTCGTGGTTTCTTATTTGACATACCCTGCAAGAAAGAAATAACGTTGAGGCATCATCAGATGTCAGGGCATCATATCCTAACACCCACTCTTCATGTAGGCCCTTTTTGCGGTATGAACTGTGTACTCCCACCTACCCAACCAAATAAGTTTTGTGTACTTGAGTTTGCTCATCGTCATATTTATGGACTTTGAGACTTATACACCCTGCAGACGATTGTTTGCCTTTGTCCCAATATTATTAGCTCCACGAATGAAAAAATAATGAAATATTAAACACATGTATGCAAACATCATGTCATAGACTCAATCCAACTCATACATAGTTCCTGAAATTTAGGGTACATTCCCACAAAATAATATAGTCATCCATAATATGCAAATCTAGATACAACAACACAACACATAGAGCCCCCGCCACCATCATTGAGCCTCGGATCCGTGCACCTAAGCTGGTCAACGCCATGGGACCACACCTACATAGATATAGAAAGAAACGTCACTAATCAAACAAGTTTCATTACTTGTCCAAAATAACTACTGGTATAATCAAGGTTGCCAAAAGGGTCTGTTACCCACAAAACACTTAGAAAACTTTAGAAAGCTTCACAAGGCAGTAAACAAAGATAACTTATTTAAAAAGGTAGGTGCACATACAAAACAAAAATCATATTCATACAAGAAGCTTATACCTTCACATCTTCTATATAACACCCGCCATGATGTTTAGGTGGCAAAGGAAGAGTTAGGTTAGTCTCACAAATCTTTGAAATGTGCTATGTTACACAGTACCCTCATACATTGTACTTTTTTAGAGTTTAAACGAATAATAGTGAAATTCATATTACTTGTATTCACATAAAGTGAGAATCGTATTCACATAATTTTTACACGATTAACAGTCTAGCATAAAAAATACTACAAGAACGTTAACCTGATTACACACCTCCTATCCTATTTAATCTGATTCATAGGCTTGTGGGACTAAAAAATAAAAGGTAAAAAGATATTTGCACTAGATTCATGACTTAAAGTCACTATAACACATGTTAGCACGGTAGGTTGTTTCCACCACTCAGGCAACCCCTGCTACCCGTCTCGGATGCGGGATGACTAGGAACAGCAGCCAAACCCTAGCTCCCGACACGTCCAGCAGTTAAGACTGTAACAGCTCTCCCCCACCAATGAGACCCGATGTCCTCGTCGGAGGGTTAAGCACTGCTCCTTCCTTCTTGATCTTGCTCCTCCCTTGCCCCAACTTCCTTTCCTCTTCCCAGCTAGTCTCGTTTCTCACATCTCCCGTCCACTTCATAAGACACTCCATCCACCCCTTTGGAGTCTCCTGGCCAACGGACCCTTGCTCCAAAATTCTCCCTACCTCATTTTTACCTCTATCTACTTTAACAATGTTTGTTATGCCTTCATTTCTTACATAGTTTTTGTCCAGATTGAGCAAGTCATCTAATCACCTTACATCATCATCTTTTTTTTTCGTAAATTTGATCTTTCTCAAGATGTCCAGATTTTTCAAGAAACTAACAAACTTCAATCCAAGCCTCGTATTGAATCCATAAACCCCAATGGCACTGATATGATCAACCGATTAGCACTATCCACAAAACCACCCGTTGAACCTGCACTTGGATCCATTGCTTCTTCCTCTGCTTCTCCAAATATGGTGGGTCCAAATGAACAGATCGAAAATAATTCTACCGCAGCAACCACCGAAAGAAAATGATGTTGGAAGAGCTCCCCCTGGCAGACAAAGAAGGAATAACTGGATGTGCTCCACAGTTTCTATTGGGCAAGATGAAGCTTACAACCAGGTGTGCAATTTTCTCCAGAATGATGAGGTTGGAATGGTTGGGATTTATGGCATGGGGGTTGTTGGGAAAACCACACTTGAAAAAAACATGATAAAGAGTTTCTGAAACCTTCCTGCTTCAAAGTCATTTGGGTAGTTGTATCCAAGACAGTGGACATGGATATGATCCAAGAAGTCATAATGGCAAAATTTAAACTTAGCCCTCAACAAGCATGACAAACCTTATAGCCGAGATGACAAAATAAATGATGCACTTGGGAGAAACAAAGTTGCTATATTGTTTGACGACATTTGGGAATGTTTTGATCTTGAGAAGCTTGGAATATTAGGTCAAGAGAATCTGGACACACGATTATTCACAACTAGATCAAAAGCTGTATGTGAGAAAATGCAGTCGGATGAATTGATTAATGTGCAATCTTTGTGGTGAGATGATTCTTGGGCTTTGTTTAAAAGAAGTGTCCGCAGCAAGAATGATATTGAGAGCTGGGACTCTAGGATTGTGGTGCTTGCGAAAGAGGTTGCAAGAGAGTGCAAAGGATTGCCGCTCGCACTCAAAGTCATCAATGGGGCTATGGCGTGTAGAAGGCGTCTGGAGGAGTGGAGGCATGCATTGGCTACTCTTCGACGCTATCCAGCTGATATCCCCGAGTCCGAGGAGTATCTATTTACTCGATTGAAGTTTAGCTTAGACTGTTTATTGAATCGAAGAGAAAAGGGTTGTTTCTTGTATACCTGTTTGTATCCCGAGGATAAAGTCATAAAGGTCGACATGCTCATTGAATGTTGGATTGGAGAAGGGATTCTGACTTGGAATGGCAGCTATCAGGAAGTATTTGATGAAGGAATGAACATCTTTCGAACGCTGCAAGCTGCATGCCTTTTTGAGACACTCCAATATAGCCCTTTAAGCACGAGAATACATGATGTAATCTGTGACATGGGAATCTGGATCGCTAACTCTCATTACATAACTGACAAAGCAGAGTCTCGTCGGTATTCCGTATGGTGTGAAAATTACAAATTGCCAGAGGAAGCTATTTGCAGCAATTTGACCACTCTTATCATCAACAGAGAATGGGAAATGGGAACAGGGCCGAACAAATTTAGCTGCTTCGCATCCATGTACAAACTGAGAGTTATAAAATTGAAGGGAGTTAAATTTGATGGAATTACATCAATTGGAGAACTGACGGAGATGAGACATCTTGAGCTGACTGACTACCAGATGAGATTAGAAATCAGAGGAAGTTACAAGTGATGCATTTTTACAACTGGTACCAGAAAAAGAATATCGATCTTCTAGAAGCGATTGGAGAACTCACGGAGCTAAGAATAATGGTATGCAGTACTAGAAATATACCGACAGAGATTTATAAAAGCGAGATTGAAGAGCTGCCAAAAACTGAGGAATATGCACAAGTTGAGAGAGCTAAGCCTTCCAATTAGAAATTTCAACATACTGTCACCGAGCTGCTTCCAGTAGTTGACATCATTGAAGAGTCTGTCAGCCTGTTATGGAGATCCTTGGGGAGATGAGGAGGACATGTACAACGATGTTGCTTCTTATCTCCCCCAATCGTCCGTCATCTTTGCGATTGAGAATCCTAAGAATCGAAAGTTGCCGAATCAAGAAATATCAAGTCCTCTCGACATGCAACGATTTATGCTTCCCTTGGCTAAAAGAGCTCCACATTTTGCTACTTCTATCGGCTAGAAAATATGCAAATGGTGAGTCAGATGGCACTTCCTGGCATACGTGTTCTGCAAATCAGATTTTGTGGTTCATTGAAGCGCATCTCTGGACTTGAACATCTTCAGAGCCTTGTGGAGCTCCAAATTCATGATTGTGAGAAGTTGCAAGAAGTGATCCAGGTGGCCGAGGATATAACGTTGTTGGATCATTCACCTGGTATTTGCTTTCCCAAACTTGAAAAATTAAGCCTTTCGTGTCTTCCCCAGCTGAAGAGCACATGCAGGGACGCCATCTCATTTCCTTCCCTCAACGACTATCACTTGACTGGTTGTCCAGAGCTAAGAGTACCACCCTGAACGATGTTTTATTGTAGGTGGGTGAGAGTGGCACGACAAACTCCAGTGGCAAGATGAAGATTTCAAAGCCGCCCTCCATCACTTTGGACTCTTTTGTTATCAACTGACACAACGTCTCGGTTGATAACTGTAAGCGGAATGACGAATAAGATTAAAGCAGGGCCGGTGTGATGGCGTTGGGTAAACAATTGCAAAAGGTAGCATCTTGAATCTTCATTTTTGTTACTGAGATATTGTTTTTATGTGTGTTTATGTGTTTTTGGTTCAGATTCTATGTAAATATTTGATTTTCGTCTTCATCCTTACCCGCTGTAGGCGTTTTCTGCTTCCTTAATTTTATTTTATTTTTTACTTTAACGATGTGTTGCGCAGGCTATTTAAATATTTCATACGGTATTGGATTGTGATTGAAAACGATTGTAATATTTATTTCAACAAAATGTTACCATAATTTTTTTATTATAATACAAAAAATGATAGTAATAGGTGTTTCCCTTAATAAAAGATGATGACAATTAAAAATAATTGATTTTAAGATTGTACATATTAAAGAGAAAAATAGTATGAATAGTCACAAGAAAAAATGCCACCAAAGGTTATTAAAAAAGTGGTTAGGAAAAGATGCCAAAAATATAGTAATAAATATTTTTATTGGTCAAGAAAAGACACCAAAAATAATTAAATTTAGAGTCAGAAAGTTGTATCCATTGGAAAGCTTGCACTTATTAAAAGAGTAAAACATAAAATAACAAAAATAATAATAAAAATTTTCAATATTCTATTTTTTTACAAAAAATCAATAGAAATACATATATAGCTTCTAAACATGTTGGAGCCCATTGTGCAAGTAGCTCACCCTCCTAAAAGTGTTGTCACTTTAACAACTTTGACAATGACATAGAGCCATTACACCATGTAAAAAATTTAGAAGATATTCTTCTAGCGACTAAACCATTAAGCAATTGTGCATTGCACAATAGACGCAATCACCCAACAATAAGAAGTTAGCAATGGATTGAAAAAAATAAACAAAACAAATCATTTACTGATATAATATAATTAGTAACTCTACAAAGATGAATCTACTTATGATAATATTCGCGAAGCACCATTACCGCAACAACACCCTAACAAAAAATACATAGGCACCAAGATATGGTACCGCTCCACACCATCATGTCCCAACAAAAACATCAAAAAATAAAAAATAAAAATAAGTTTTTTGAAGACTATTCCAACAATTAAATAAATTATAAAGCCACTAAATGCACCCATATATGATGATTGGTAACTCCAAACAGGTTTAGCACTCAATGATTTATAATTTTCACAATATAATACTAGGGTCAAAGCTATACTAACACTTATAACCATAGTTGCAAAAATCGGCCAATTCCACTCGGAATTGGCCAATTTAACTCAGCTCGGTGGAAAATCGGGTCAAAATTACGGTGGATCATTCTTCCTAAAATCAAACCAAGAATCACCTGATTCTTGCTGATTCTCACCTGAGTCGACTCAGGTAAGAATCAACCGATTCAAGCGGAAGGGGGAGATGGGGCGAGGGGTCGGCAGGGGTGGTGGACGATCGGAGGGAGGAGAGGGGGGGGGGGGTTGGTGAAAGACTAGGGTGGAGGCGGGGGAGGGGAGTCGATCTAGCATGGGGAGGGGGAAGATGGGGGGTGGGGGGGTCAACTAGGGCCGAGGTGGTTGGGGGGAGCGGCAAGGGACGGGGCACAAGGGCGCGGGGATGTTGGATGGCAGCAGGGGTGGGCAGGCAACGTGGGTTGGGGGGGGTGTGGGGGAGGGGGATGTGGGGATGGGGATGGTGGACTCGGGTGAGAATCGACTTATTCATGCGGAATGGGGGAGATGGGGCAAGGGGGTCAGGCAGGGGGCGGTGGGCGATCGGAGGGAGGGAGGGGGGGGGGCAGGTGGTTGGTGAAAGACTAGGGTGAAGGCGGGGGAGGGGAGTCGATCTAGCGTGGGGAAGGGGGAAACAGGGGCTGCGGAGACAGGGCAGCAGCGACGACCGAATCAGCGTTGGGAGGGTGCATGAGTTTGCAGCCTTCTCCGCATTGTGGAGATCGGGCGACTGGCTGGAAAGATGGAGGACGACTTGGTGACGTGTTGGCAGTGAACGGTAGCATCGATTGGCGGAGGTGCAACGACCGGGGGCAACTTCGGTGACGTGAATCGGGGTGGCGTCAATGGGGGGAGAGAAGCGTCAGGGGGGAAAACAGGTCGGTGGCAATATAGTAAATAAAAGCTGATTCGACTCCAACTCGAGTCAAAAATAATAACTATCTCGTAATAAATCTTAAAAAAATCCAAAAAAATAGAAACAAATCTCATAAAATATAATACACATCATAGCATGACAATGATATGTTATATAATTAATAACTCACCCAAACTGCAATATAACACGTCCTATTGCGTAATATAACTCCACCGGTTTTGAGCGATTCAAGTAAATTGATTCTTGTCCGAATTTTGATAAATTAGTCCGATTCAATGACTCACTTCTAATCTGATTCAACGTCCAATTTTGATTTTTGCATCTATGCTTATAACATGAACAAATTATAACTTAATTTAAAAGATGACCAACCCAAGATCATTGAAATGAAAAAATCTCACATGAATAAAATCGTAATTATATAATATTATTTTTTTCCTAAAATTTTGTCTTTGCCACTGTCTCCAAAAATCACCAAACATTTTTCTCGTGCAACAAAACTCGAGAAGATAATGGGCCCCCGGTCATGTGTATTGCACAACTACTATCAACATACCACAATAAGTATTCCCTGGGTGAGTTGGAAGATGCCATCAAGCAAAGTGCCTTGAGAATATATTTGAATACTTCTTAGATGACATGCTTCATGATTCCACAATAGAAGGCAAGACACCCAACCCTTCCACAAGAATAGCATGTTAGGGATGACCTCGGGAGGGCCTTGGTGACGCCAACTTTCATTAAATATTTAGAAAGTTAAAAAAAATATTGTTCATATCTTACATATTTATACTAAAAAGAGACGATTATTATGGATGTAGCCAAAGAATACCATGCTAAACATTGACAAATTTGACATCAGCGAGCTTACAAATAGATACTTAAAAAATTTGCTCTATGTAAAAAAATAGAATGATATAACTAAAAATTGAAATATATAGAAGATATGAAAAGGATTCATACTGGTTTGCTACATAGCCATGAGGTTGAACAGATCGGAAGGTGATAGCTCAAGCTTGATTTTAAGAAGTGAAACAAAAGCACATGAGAACACGGCAACATAATCTACAATGCAAATTCAGAACTTCTCTTTCAAGAAATCTCAATGAACAAAAACATAGAAAATGATCGTCACATACCATAAAGACCATATTTCAAAAGAAAACTTGCTGCAGTGGCGCCATCCCAATGATATCTCGAAGGACAAACTCCAGTCCACTGTAAGTTGCCCTTGTTAGAAATTTAAAATCAACTTATTGTTATTTGCTAGGCTCTTACGGTTGGGTTCAATGAGAAGAATGCCTAATAAATAAAAAAATTCAAACCATCAAGAATGGAATATGAATTAGGCGATCAGAGGTATCCTCATTGATCAAATTATTCATCGGAGAAAAAAGTAAAAGCATGGCATCAATGACGAGATATATCCATAATTAAATTGAACAAATATTAAACCAACAATAGGAATGAGAAGCAGTATAGTATGCACCATTAAAACCAATCTTCTTCTTCCAATCAACAGCCACTTGAAGAAAATCCTGACAATTTTTCTTCTTCAATCAACACTATTATTCAAGGATATTAATTCATTATATAAATATAGCATGAGCTAAAATTAGGGGGGAAATATACCTACCATGTGATCAGGCTCTCTTTTTATATCTGTGTTCAGAAGTGTCTGATATCCTTCGTGACCACTCCAGAAAACAAATTCTCACACCCCAAATAATGAATCACCTGATTATCAAACATAAAAACCATCTATTAATCTACAAGTATAGAAACGTTCGCTTAGTTTTGTCACCAAATGTCTCATCGAATAGGCAGCATGGTTAGTATAGAAAAATTTGTCAAACATGAGGAAATTACCTTATAATCAAATCATCATACTCTGTCAACTTCTCTATCTCATTATAATCAATCAATTATTGGAGACCGGAAAAGGTAAAAGCAATTCTAAATCCATACCTTGCTCACTTCGATACTCAGTTCTTTCTTTAGAGCGATTCACATAACCTAAATTTTAAAACAAAACAATGGTATGAAGGTTTAGGAAAAAAAGAAAGAAAAGTCATGCAGAAATTGATTATGTAATAAGATTTCAATAAACAAAACCTGAACCAAAGCAGTAAAAAAATTTCTTATGAAATAAATGGACAAACCCGGCCATGGTGAGATTGGATTGGTGGCGAAGGAGAGAAAGGGGGCTGTCTGGCATCGCCGCACTGGGGAGAGGAGGTGGAAGGGGAGAAGAGGGATGTGGTGGTTTCGTCAATGTCAAGGAGAGAGGGAGAGAGGGAGGCAGCGATGAGACATGTTAATTTTATGTTGATTGTTGCTGTCGCCAACCGACCCCGTCGGCACGACGGACACCGCCCACAAGCTCCCCTCCGACCTCCCCATCTCTGTCCTCCTACCTCTCTCTCTACCGCAGGTAGATTATTTCCCTCCAAAGCGCCGCGGCATTACCTCGCTGTTGCTGGTGTGAGCGGGGTTGGCTTACCCATTTACATGGAGGATTTGTGGTGCTTGTTGAGGCATAGATTTTTGCTTACCGAGTGAAGTAGAATAGTTGGCAATTGTTTTGTGGGAATTTGTTAAATCAAAGTTTGAATTGTCTTTGGTCTAAGTAAATTTTTGAGGTTAAATTGTCACGGAAATTGGCTGAATTTGGAACTTGCATTGCATCACCTACAAGTTTTAGTCAGTATTGTGTGTTCTGTTTACCTATTTGATGTGTGTCCTATGAATGCTTGGATTGCTTTGTATCATTTTCTCCACGAGTGTGTGTCCCTTTTACTTACAACTAAAGTTGACAAGCTTCAATGTTGTTAGTGTAAAAGAAACTTGTGTGTGAACTAACACTAATCCTTTTATTTTAATCATATGGAAGGTTGTGTCTATCTTTGAACTAATGGGTACATAAGGGTCCTTCAATCAAGTCTTCTTACTTAGAGATTAAAATTGAATTGGCGAGTCTCGACATACCGAGCATTGCCCATGTGTTCGGAGACGGTTCACATGTAGAGCATCTTAAAATCAGACTTGTGATAGAAGAAACGTATTTTATGGGCTATAATATGTGGCTCAAGAGTGGGATGGAATTGGTGGAAAAAAGTGTTTTTGGGAGTGCTTCGGAGACAAAGGATATGTCTAAGGTATTGTTTACAATGATTTTTTAAAAAAATTTTGGCTACCATTTTAACTTTTCCTGAATTTTTGCAGAATTTATTTGATCTACTTAGAGAAAAATTTTGGGATTAATGGAAAGTGTCTGCTCTATAATCCCAGTAGACGTTGGTGGAGTGGTACAGACGACGGGGAAGCTTCTTTGCTCCCCGTTTTCTGGTAGGGAGAAGGTGTATTTATAGGCTAGGTTGGTTCCAACGTATCTCCAAAAAATCCCCAGCAAACCATGAAAA